>VZTR01019662.1:36166-50313 GCA_013400775.1 Chaetops frenatus | reverse complement strand
AGTGCCCATCTTAAAATTAGCCAATCCGTGGGCTCCTCACCTCTGCTGGAAACTATGCCCCGGCGGAAGTAGAAAAACAAAGAACCCCCCCAGGAAGGAAAAAAAAAAAAATAAGTTGTTGTCCTTTAAACCACAACACATGCTCTGAGGCCTCTTGGTGATGCAAAGCAGTACAGATGGTAACTATCAAGAAGAACATTTAAAAGAACAGACTTCATCCAAGGGAGTATTGGTTTGGCTGGACATGATGGGCCTGAATCCCTTACTTGTGGCAAAACTACACTGATATCATCCTTGTCTGGCTTTTCATGAGGGAGATTAAGGAAACCTGAAGTCAAAACTTTTTATTTTGTTTGGGTGGTCTAGCAGACTTGTATTTATTTTAAGCTGCATTTTTACCTGTTTGTGAAGCCACAAGCTGCAGTTTCTCTCATCTGTGTTTTTAGAGGAATTAACATCTTCACTCAAGGTAGGATGGGATGTATCTAACTGTACAATCATGCATGACACACAGGAATGTAATTTATATGTAAATTTAATAAAATCTGTTAAACTTACCTTCTGTTTTATGTACTTACTAATTTGTAAGCAACTGTAAGTTGGAGACTCCCATTTTAGAACATTACACTGATCCTATACCATGGATTTATGTGCTGGATTTTATGTAGTGTTAATGATCTGGCTTTTTCAATTGTTAGAAGCTGTTAGATGTGCAAAATATCATCCAGACTAGGACAGAATATACCCACCTGGCCAATGGTTACTCAAATTTATATGCAGGTAAACAGATCCTGTGTCATCCACTAGAGGGTGAATCGTATTGTACAAGTGCCTTAAGCTCTTGGCAGGTGGTGGTGCTCTGCTTCAAATCAGTAGGGAGGAACTGGAGGACAAGGCACTGGATTCCTGCTGCCTGGAATATGCAGAGATGCTATACAGTTTGCTTTCAAAATGTGGGGAGGCTGCAGCTGTTCAGCTTTAAGCATAGGCACCTGCAGCACTGGGTAAGTTTCAGGATTCTCCCATCAGAATCGATCAAATCATCAAATGCTTCCCTCTTCAAAGGCTATGGCTGTGAGAGCAAGGGCTGAGCAGGTTTTGTCTGCTTATCTGTAACAACAAAGCCAGAGCTTTGTCCTGTGGAAGAGTAGACTGGAAAGTCACAAGGTCAGGTATTTTTGGCATCATGAGTCCATTTTCTGAGCTTGTCAGCCTTCTTGCAAACAAGACTGCAGAGCAGCAGTAACTTTGAGAACTTGATAGGACAAGGATAGGGAGGTTTGCAGTGGCATGCTTTGGTCTCCCATTTTGACAGTTCCTGATGATTCTTGTAGATTGAAGACACTGATCAGATTTCTTCTTGTCCCTTTCTTGTCATAATGGGAAACGGTACAAATTGTACCATATTCTGAGCTGGAAGAGCAAGCTCTTGATGAATGAAACATGCTGGAGTTCATTGATTCTGCTCTATAATACCTAACAGCCAGCAGGATGAACTTGAAATTTGAGGTTATTTAAGAGGACAAAAAGGAGTGCAACAGCTTTATTGCAGTATTACAGGACATGCCATGTTGGCTATAGATGTGAAGGTGGCCATTTGTTTGAAAGAAGAGTAGCCGTTTTGTCACATTTTATTGGGTCCAGTGCAAGAAAGGGAGAGTGTTAGAGACCGACTTCTTAAAGGACATAATTCTGACAAATATTTTTTTTATGGCTTAGAAAACAGCTTTGTGCTGAGTTTCTGACAGAGCCTGTGTTGTGTATGTAACACTTAAAGTATTTATGAGCGTTCAGTTACGCTGGTAACTGTGCCATGACCCAAAGATATGCTCAGCTGGTGTGGTTGTATTTGGCTATGTGGGTGGAGTTTCTGTCAAAGGGTTTGAAGTGAAGAACTGAAGAGAAGAATAATTCTTATGACCTTTTGTATGCGTGGCTAAGCAGCTTCCTTCTATAAAACAAAGCTGTCAGTATTTCAGCTTGCTGAGTGTCTGATGTATTACTGCTGCAAAGAAAACTTCAAAACTCATCTGGTTAGAAGACTTCAGAAACAAACAGCAAAATGGCAGTTAATCTGTTTTATTTTTAATTTTATTTGGAATTTAACCCTTTCTTAAATCACACTTCCTTTGAAGAGTATTTTTTGCCATTCATTGTTTGTGGCTTTTTCTCAGGTGCAAAAAGTTTGTTTCAATTGAGAAAAAGCTTTGAGGAACTTGTCAGCCAAAAAATGCAACTCTTTCTTTTATATAAGCATGCATAGGTCTGAGAAATACACAGCATATCTCCAACTCACTTGATTAGCTACTGAATTCCTTCCTCCCTGCAGTAAGCTAGATTTGTGCTTGCTATGTGATGTCTGTCCCTTGTGTGCTTATGCTTTCCACCTTCCAGCTGTGCCACTGGATTGTCCCCTTACTTGAGGAAGGACTTGCCATCAGCCTGGCACCCAGAGCCTGTTTTAACCACAGATCATTCTTTTCAAATCAAGACAAACAAACAGCGATTGTCACACATCTCTGACCTTTGCCAGGCTCTTGGGATCACCTGCAGCCTTTGGAGCTGTGACTCAGACAGTCTGGCACAGCTCTCCAGGCCAGCAGATGACCTGCATACCAAAGGGGGCTGTTGATGGCAGCATTCCTTCCCCAGTGGACAGACAGATGGAAGGACTGTGCTAGGAAATAATGTTTCCTATGCTACAGCATGATGAAAATGTAAGAAAAAACTTCTTTACTGTGAGATTACTTGAACTTTGAACGAGGTGGTCAGGAGAAGTTATGGAGTCTCCATCCTTGGAGATAATCAAAACACAATTGGACATGATCCTTAGCACTCTCATCCAGCTATGCTTGTTTTGAGCATAGATTTTGGGCTAGACCATCTCCAGAGTTCCCTTTCTGCCTCAGCTGCTCTGTGATTCTGCTCTCCCCAAGCACTTTATCAGCTTCAGGGAAAGGCACATGGCCATGGCTGAGGTGTGGGAACTGTCTCAGGTGAACTTCTTGCCCCTCTCATTTGTGTCTGTGACAGCTGAGTGCTCTGGTAGCCAGCCTGAAGAAGCCTGACACCAGGTCATTTTCATGCTTGACCCTTAGATGCCATAACAGTGCTGTTGTCCCAGACTTGCCTGGCACTGTTGCCTTTGAATAATCAATGGAAACAGCAAGGCAGGGAAGGGAAAACAATCCATCCTGTGCCACCTAAGCACAAAGCAAGTTACCTGAGAGAGAGCCCAGACAGAAGGTCTTACAGGGAGGCAGTGAACCAAGTGGGACCCTCATTCAGTACTCTGCATGTTTCTATCAGACTGACTGATCTCCTGAACTATGGCTGAAAATACAGCTAGAGTCAAAACAGCTGCAGGATGGAGGTCTTGGATGTGATTTTCATTATGTCTAATTTAGTCTATGAAGCCTTGAAGGCTAATGCAGTGTATGATAAATCAGGTGACCACTGACAAGCATGCCATGTAGGATCTTTCGTGCTGCTGCAGAGTACACTGGAACAGGTAAGAGCTGTGGCAGAAAGCATCTCAGACTGGCTTCCACCAGGCAACTTAGCTGCTAAAAAATAATATGAAATCAAATCCAAGCTACCTCTTTTCTGGGGATGTAGGAAAAGCCTTGTTTTGTATGTGCTGCCATCTGCAGAGCTCTAAATGCTCCCGTGAAGTCCCTCTAGCACTTCAGATGTGTGAAACAGTGTTGATTTTCCTTGGTTCAATTGGAGCTACGCTTGTAAAAGATTTATTTGCATTTAAAAGTGCTCTGTTCCATTATAGGCCTAGTCTAAGTCACGTGAAGATATCCTGTCTCTTTGGAGATGCTGTGTGCCTTAACAGGAAGAGGAGGGTGTAATGCACTGGATGTAGAGAGTGGCTTGTTGGCCTTACAGAAGAAAATGCAGGCTGGCCTGTTTCACTGCACCAAGCAGCAGCTCTGTCTGAGCAGCTGCAGAGAACAGGCACACGTGTGTCACCTTTTTGTCTCAAATGGGGCGATGGGCTATGAATTCTTTATTAATGACTCTGGCACTGGGGGACTTCTGTTTTTGAAGGGCGTTGCTGGTATTCTGGGCTGGCCTCCCTGGCTGCAACTCAGACGGGTGTACCAGTTTCTGTGACAAGGGCCTGGAAAGAGGGACTGTTTGGAAGCCAGCCAGGGCAGGATCTAGCATACTTCAGAGCTTGAGGCCATTGCTGCAGCATGCCAGAGTTTCCACGCATTCAGTATCTCAAAGCCGCATGGGCATGTAATAAAATCTTGCCCCAAGTGACTTTTCAAGGCTCGAGATAAAGGCCCTGGCTTCTCTTCCAGCCCTCACATTGGCTCTGAAAAACAATTCTACCCTTTTAATGGATTTTCTGCTTTTGTTTTTCTATTTATCAGTTATTAACTGCCATAAGTTAAAAGCCATGGCTGGCATTTCATGTAGCATAGGAAAGCATGGGAAAATAAACTGGTGACCTTTTTTGGACAGAAGAGTAAAGTTGTGTAGCATCTCCACAGCTGAAATTAAAAAGTATAATGAAATGCAGCTCATTTAGAGCTTCTGCTGACCTTTGAAGGCCAAATGCAAGATATTTTTGTGTTTTTCAGGAGGGGGATGCCTGAAGCCATAACTGAGCTGTCCAGGTGTGCTGATGCAAAAAAGGAGTGGTCTTGTCCAAGGGAAGGATTTCACTGCAGTGTACCAGTTTGGTCTTGTCACATGCTCACAGAATCACAGAGTAATTTAGATTGGGAGGGATGTACAGAGGTCATCTTGTTGAACCCCCTGAACAGAGCAGCTCTAATTCAGGTTGTTTAACAATCAGGCTGTTTAACAGAGCTTCTGTCAGTTCTTTTAAGCATCACTAACAGGAACACTCACTTCTTAGTTTAAAAGTAATGACTGACCGCTGTCTTTGGTCTGAAATTCATCGCCTGGCTTGAGTAACTGGTAGACAATTACGCAAAGCCTCTTTGCTCGTAAATTCCGAAGATGTTATTGCTACAGGACTGGCCAGTGGTCTTCTCTAAAGGTGTACTTTGTCTCTACAGCCCATGAGCCTGTGTAAGTATGTAAACACAAACCCAGGTAATCTGTTATTACCATTCTTAGGAAAGCAGTCTGTCTGACTGGCTGGACTGACTTTGCAGGGGTAAACGGAGAGAATGGTCATTACATCTTTTTGCACTTTCATTCACAAAATCCTGTGCACCCACATTCTTGCATTTCCACCCCACGCTATGATAGCTAGTTCCCATACTGCTTCCCTAGTATTAACCAAAAAAGGTTACTAATTGCCTAGCTTATTGAATGACACCCTAATACCAAGCACTTTGCAACTTGTTAATTTATTGGGAGGAAAATTATTTGTTAATTATTGTCTTTTCTTTGTCTGTCTGTACCATTGTTCTTGGGACACAGGTATGTGTAAATTGATTTTGGATCATCTGAAAGAAGCAAGTGTATTTCCTTATTTCACACTGTTTTGCAGGACAGTTCATCTTAATGTTTAATTAATTTGCAAACAAAGGCAACCTACTTAAAGTTTTAATAGGCAGGTTGTGAAATATTCTTGATTGAACAAAATAAAATCATTTTTTTAGGAATATCTTTGTTATTTATACTCTGGAGTAACAATAGGATCTGAAAGTTACCAGAAGTCCATTCATCTGTTGTCCAATTCCTTTTGTCTGGCACTTCTTCCTGAGAACCTTTGCAATTCTAATGAATGTTCTTCATTCTTGTTTCAGGGCTCAAGATTTCAGGTAAATGATGTCTCAAAATTTAGCTGTTTGTTAAAACGTACTTCTGTAATATGCTTTTTACCTGATCCAGGTGGTCAGAGTTTACCACTGAACTTCTGCACACATCAAGAATTCTCCACATCTCAGGNCCTTATTTCACACTGTTTTGCAGGACAGTTCATCTTAATGTTTAATTAATTTGCAAACAAAGGCAACCTACTTAAAGTTTTAATAGGCAGGTTGTGAAATATTCTTGATTGAACAAAATAAAATCATTTTTTTAGGAATATCTTTGTTATTTATACTCTGGAGTAACAACAGGAATAGTCTGTCTGAGTGTGATCTGAAAGTTACCAGAAGTTCATTCATCTGTTGTCCAATTCCTTTTGTCTGGCACTTCTTCCTGAGAACCTTTGCAATTCTAATGAATGTTCTTCATTCTTGTTTCAGGGCTCAAGATTTCAGGTAAATGATGTCTCAAAATTTAGCTGTTTGCTAAAATGTACTTCTCCTGTAATATGTTTTTTACCTGATCCAGGTGGTCAGAGTTTACCACTGAACTTCTGCACACATCAAGAATTCTCCACATCTCAGGGTTAACACTTCAAGGGCCACATTTTTCCCAACATAAAAAAACCACAAAAAACCAAAGAACTCCCCCAAAAACAAGACAAAAAACCCAAACCCCCTCTCCCCAAAAAAATACCCCAATCAACCAACCAACCAATCAACCAAAAAAATGGGGGGAAAAAAAGAGAGAAAAAAAACCCCCCAACAAGGTATTTTCCTGACTCCTGCATTGAATTGGTTTGTAATCAATCTCCATCACTCCATCAAGTGTTTGAATTCCTGTGGGGATGTATGTGTTTCTGGGTGGAGTATGGAACCTTTGTGTACAATCTTTGTAAAATTTTACTAATTTTGAAAAAGAAAATAACAGGGTGGGTGGTGGCAAATGGAAGGTACAGCCCAGGGAGGATGTTAGTACTTGACACAGGGGCCTGTGTACTCAGTCAGTAAAGCCCCAGGTAAGGCAGGCAACTGTGACCATGCCCTTTCCACAGGGAGCTCAGAGAAGCCAAAAAACTCAATTGATTTGATGAAAGCAAATGAAGAAATCAGTGTTGGAGAAACAGCAGATGCTGTTCAGCATTGATCAGCCTTTCCCACTGTCCTCAAAATGGTCTGCCCAGACACTCCTACAATTGCATGGAAATGCCTGTGAATAGATAACTCTGGGGAAAGATGGAAAACAACTTGGTAAGTTTAGGTAAAATTTTCCTCAAACTTGCCTCTTGTCTTCTTTTTCCTCCCCTCCCTTTATGCTGAGGTTGTTTCTGGAAGATACTGAATGTTCATGACTGAAATCATGAGACTTCATGGGAAAATCAAATGCTTCAAGCTTTTTGGAACAAATGCAAGTGCATCAAACAGCAGAAAACAGATATACTTTCTTGTAATTTTACTTTTTGGTTTGTGATTTTCAGTTTGTTTGGTTTGTGATGTAAATGCACATTTTCTCACTAGCAAATCTCCATTTTTCCCCTTTCCAGCTGGCTCTGAAGAATAACTTTTGTGCTGCGTGTAGGGAATTCCAAGGAGATTGGTGGCCCTTTTCACAGAGTAAGCATTTTCCACAGGCGGGGTTATGCCAGCCATTAAATGACTAACATGTAATTAGGAGGCTGGATACTTATAGTTGTCTTGTCCCTGATGCCAAGGGAGTCCAGGACAGCTGTGGATGAGTGAGCACCGAGGTAGATCAGGCTTGGCTGACCAAGCCATTTATGTCCATATTTGTTTTTGTGCTGGCTCTCTCAGAAGACCAGTGACTTAGCGTGGCAGTGTGGTGCCTCTCCGCTGTGGGTTTTACAGCGAGCGTGCGGTAGAAGGTGCAGCCACTAGGGACAAGGCCTGCTGTAGGGATAAAAGCTGGACAGAAAGGGAGTGCTGGAAAAGGGAAATCTCACGCACTTCCTGTTTTGTTGTAGTGAAGAACAAGTCTTCTTGCTTGGGCCGGTTTATCTGCTCACTCCATCTCTGCCTGGGGAGCTCTTTGATGCCGAGCTGATCGGAAGGTTGCAGTCTCCTTATCAACTCCATGCTTACCTCTGTTTGTTTTTATTCTGAAGTTCGTTCCCTCATTTTGCAATAACCCACAGGGTGCTGGGTGTTGCGCCAGCCGTGCCTCAATGAAGGATCTTCATTCAACACCTTTCCCTTCCCGTCACACCAGTCAATGCGACTCCTGCATTTTCCAGCACCATTCGCTGCGCAGTCCAGACTTCAGTCAAGCCTTTGTTGGCAGGCAGAAAGGCTACCAGTCCTACCGGGACCTGCCATGGGATCTTCAAAAGTAGGTGGCATGTTTTAACCTGGCAAGTTTAATTTGGAGGCCTAATGGTGGCAAAGGGTATGTCATCTGTGGGAAAGCTTCAGGCTTCAAGGACGTAGATCCAGAGGAGAAATCTGTTTTTCCTCTTGCCTTTGGCGGTCAATGCTCTATCTATGACTCTTTCATCCCTTTAGACCTGGGGTACATCATGGATCTGTTTGAAATGTGCAGCCTGAAAAGGGATGATAAAGAGAGGGAAAACTGAACAGGAAATTACAGGATGAGAGGGTGGTTTTGGAGGTTGAGGTCTGGATGAAAAGATTAATGTGGCTGGAGTGAGAAATGCAGAGGGAAATCCTTCTCTGGCATGGCCAGGAGCACAATGATTTGCTGTCTCTTTAGAAAGGTGATGTGATGGCTCAGGTTTCTTCCTTCTGATCATCTTATTCTGCCTGCAGCAGGCTTTTATTGCAGCAGTGCAGAAACCAAGAAGTTCTTTTGTGTCACAACCAAGTGCTAGTAATGTGATTTTTGAAAAATATGGGGTTTGGTCAGGTGTAGTTGCAATATTATTTCCCTCAAATCCTGCAAAAAATCCTGGTTAAATAAGTGATGTCAGCACAACTACATAAGGAGAATACTATAGGGATTCATCATTCTGGCTTTAACCTTTGTATTTTAATGAAGAAGCCATGATTTCTAGGGAGTAATGAGTAGGTGGTTTGCATCAGAAAGTATTTCACACAGTCAGAGATGCTAGATATATAGTTTTTTTTGGTCATAACAATAGTTAAGACAGCACTGGAAAGTTCAGAGTATTTTTCCAAAAATAAGTCTTCCAGCTGCAACGCTCTACTATTGTCTCTTGGGTCAGAACAGAGATTGGGTTCTACATGTACAGGAAACCTCTTGGAATTTGTAATTTCTGTTTAACTCATTGGATTCTGGATTCATGTGGCAATAGGGTGATGCTCAGTCTCCCATGAGTTTGTTTTTTGTTGTTGTGTCAGCAGTTAATGAAGCTTAACAGTATGACCTCAGGAACAAAATTCAAAAGAAATTGAATTATTTTTTAACCTCCTAATGATTTGGCTGGATGGTTGAATTTTTGTGTGTGATTGTTAAAGACATTAATCTTCTCTCTGTTGCTTTGGCCAAATGGCTGTGGATGATTGCAAGATACTACTTATGTTTTCCATCCTCAGTATTTTAAAAAATTGGGTTTTTAAAATAATTTCAGGGCATGCTGACATAGAAACATTGTTTCTGGGTGGACAAAACTTACTCTTCATGCCCACTGAAGTGTGGTTCTCATTCTGTGGAAACAATATCATTTCAGTCAATAGTCCTGACTTTGCCAGGGGAGGAGGAAGTTCATCATTGTGTTCGTGCTGCTTAGCAGTACCCTGCTCAATACCCAAAGATTTTCTGCCCTGTGTAATATCCCTAACTTAAAAGATATGCTACTCTAACTGTTGGATAAAGAAGAAATCCCCATCAGTTGTGGTTACCAGTTTGTGTTTGTTACATAAAGAGGGAAAACTAAGTGATAGTTCTCTACCTAACAGAATTGAAAAGCCTTTTTTTTTCTAGTTAGATGTAAATCTACTTGCCATGTCCTTTTGATATCAGCAGTGGTGTAAATAATTTTAATGACAGCATGCTAGAGGGTAGTTAAATAACCTCTGACTACAGTTTGGTTGCTTCCTAGTTAGGAAAGGATTTAATTGTTTAAATGGTTGTTTAAATTATTATAAAATCTAAAGTACATTAGGGGAAATCTGTGTTGGGTAGTTAAATATTTTTATGTTTAGTAACGGATGAAAACTGCCTAGTCTTAATCAAGGTCCCTGTATAGCCTGTTAGATGTCCAGAGTTCTTTGCTGGGCAGGGATGTGGATCTGAGTGTGGAGCTGTAAGCCTTGCTGTTTGAGCTCATCCTCCCCTGCCTTAGTCCTTTATAAGAGTCGAGTTTCACTATTAGCTTAACCAGTTCCGAGATGCCTTTTTACAAAACACTTCAAGCTAAGTTGGAACGTGCTGTCTGTAAAATCCTCCATGAAGCAAAGCTGCTGAGGGAAACTGGGTGGAGCAGACAGCCTCACTGGTCTTGCCCTGCTGTTGTGCTGTGTCCTGCACTCTGGGAAGCAGCTGCAGTGTCCTGTCTGCAGCTTCCTTGTGAAGATTTCGTGCCCTGGCAGGGTGAGGTACAGAGTAGCTGGTGTTGTGTATGGCAGTCTAAAAGTGAATATGCAGGTGGAAATGCAGTGCCACTTGCACCAATTTGTCATGCAGTAGGTGGGCAAAATTAATGCAAATTACAGACTGCTGAGGTGTAACAGGAAATAGATACCAGCCCTGGTGCAAGGACACTCATGTGCCACTGGCATTAGTGGGAGTTTACCTTGATTATTGCAGGAGGCAGATGTGGTTCCTGTATGGTGCTGAAGAGAAACCTATTCTGTTCAGTTTGTCTCGGAGTAGATCCTGAATTCAGGAAACCCTAGTTAAATATTTTTGCTTCTGGTACACACCACTGCTGATTTGACTCATATGGAACTGGTACCATTTATGTTTTCTTGCTCTGGCCATTTTAGACAGGAAAACTAGAATGAGACAAGACCTCCTCCTGAGCGTTAAAATCTTGTCATCTTCATTCCATGAGCAAGCCCCAGTGTATCCCCAGCAGCTTTTCTGGTCTCTGCTGTTCCTTTTAGAGGGTGTTTCAGGAGTGTTTCACTTTATTGATTTTTTTCAGACTAAGCTTTATGATTGTGCATTTTGGGTCAGCATAAGCTTTGAAAATCAAGGCATTCTGCTTCCACCACATAGTCCTTCCATGTTTGTGTTTTTTAGTACGTACAGATCCTCCTTATGAATGAAGCCAAGCTAACACAAAGCTTGGGATGGCTGAATTTGTTATGCTTCTTATACAAGACAGTCTGAAAGCCTCATGCGGTCTGTGGACAGATTTGGTGATAACAGGGAGACAGATTTTCTACAGACTTGAATATAGGAATTATCCAATTTCTTTGCCACTGGAGAGTTGCCTGGGGTTTCAGTATCAGCTGAACCATTTGTCTAAGGAGCCTTCTCTAGTTTCAGCAGCATTTTTACCATGAAGAAATTTGTCCATCTCTGTTCCATGAAAATGCATTGCTAGATTACAGCATTTCACTGTTTATCTACCCGGCCTAGCAACTGTTCATTATGTGTTGTGGTTTAACCTCAAACTCAACTAAGTGCCATGCAGCCACTCACACCATCCCAGTGGGATGGGGAGGATATTTAGATTTAATAATGGAAATTATTATTACTATTGTCATTATTAACAATAATAGTGATAGAGACGAAGAAGAAAAAAAAATCCCAAGAAAGACAACTGATGTACAATACAGTTGCTCACCACCCACTGACCAATGCCCAGCCCCTGCTCCAGCAGGGAATGGCCCCTTCCAGCAAATTTTCCCCCCATTTATATACTGAGCATGATGCTCTCTGGTATGGAATATCCCCGTGGCCAGTTCAGGTCAGCTGTCCTGGCCATGCTCCCTCTCACCTCCTTTTGCACCTGCTTGCTGCCAGATTGTGGGAAACTGAAGAGTCCTCTACTGACAGTGAGCACAACTGAGCAACAACTAAATCATCACTGTGTTATCCACATTATTCTCACACTAAGCCTAAAACACAGCTCTGCAGCAGCTACTAAGAAGAAAACTAGCTGTATCCCAGTCAAAACCAGGACATAAAGTATAAAGTACAGAAATATGTATTATTACCAGCAGTGTAAGCTTTTAAACAACAGAAGAAGGTGGATACTTTGGGTCAGATTCTGAGTTGACATAAGCAGTCATAGATGCACACCAGCAGAAGAGCTGTGTCAGACTGGCAGAACTCCTTGGGAGGGATGGTAAGTATAGTTTTCATGTACCAGTAAACAGATTTATTTCAGTAAGCAAATTGAAGCACATCACTGTCTTACTATTTCTGTATTTGTTATATTACATTACACTGTAATGTAATATTGCAACTATTGCTGCAGTTATTTTTACTATTTTATTTTTCTCAAAGCACTTCAAGAGATAGGTACTACAAATTTTCTAAAACGGTGGAGAAATTTTGTCAATCTAAGCATACCTCTCTTATAGGAAGGACTAGAAGCAAAGGATGTGTAATAGCCCATAAGAGATCATCTCTAGGTGACTGTTTTGGGTTTGGCTTTTCATCAGTCTGTCATGTCAGCACCTTTCTTGAGCAGCCACTGCTAGTGGGTGAGTGCCAAAGCAGAGCCTGTGCTCTTTCCTGGTGCATGCTGACTTAGCTGGACACTGTCTGTGATATGAAACTCACTGCAGGTAATGGAGATTGTCCACAGGTGTCCGAGCATGCTGCCAGCCCTGGTGAGGAAAACCTTTGAGGCTTTTCCTCTGAAGCAGTTTGACTCATAGATGGCAGTTTTAATTCTGCTTCTTTGCAAGGAGTGAATCCTTATCACTCTCTTCAACTTCCTGAAAGGTGGTTGTGGTCAGGTAGGGGTTGGTCTCTTTCTCCAGGCAGCAAATGACAGAACAAGAGGACACAGTCTTAAGGTGCGCCAAGGGAAATACAGGCTGGATATTAGAAAAAAGGTTTTTACAGAAAGGGTGATAAAGTATTGGAATGGTTTGCCTGGGGAGGCGGTGGATTCACCATCTCTGGATGTGTTTAAGACAAGACTGGATGGGGCACTTGGTGCCATGGTTTAGTAGAGGTATTAGGGTTAGGTTGGACTTCATGATCTTGGAGGTCTCTTCCAACTTAGTGATTCTGTGATTCTGTAAATTTCAGTAGGTAAAAGACACTAATTTCTTCTATGAACTAACAGTTTCAGGCTGCAGTGAGGCAAGTGCATGTATGATTTATTGAATGCAATGTTTATCATTTGTTTATTAAATACCCTTAAAAACCCAAGTTAGGATATTGGGCAATATTTTTAATTTTCCTTTGAGACTAATATTTTTCTTTTGATACTCTTCTGTTACTAAAAGTCAGACATAATTAAATGTGTCCTTCTTATGCCTTCTAAAATGCATAATGAGAGGGATCCCTCTGGCTCTGTACTTACTGGTGTGAGCTCCTTGTTGAGGAAAAAGTTCCTGGAGGGCTTCTTTGTGTATGATGTGAAGGAACACAAGAATGGAATGCAGGGCTCCAAATCACGTACCACTGTTCAGGAAAGGCCTCAGTGGGTATTTCAAGGAAAATGTCAGCTGAATGTGAGTTGAAAAAGCTGAGACAATGTTGGGAATTATTAGGAAACAAAAGGAGAACAAAGAAGTAAAATTGTTATGTCAATGTAAACAATTCTGTGTCAGTTTTTGTTGTTTCTCTTTACCATCAAGTATTTCATTCCTCTTCCTCATTGGAAAAATCTTAATCTGAGACTTGGCAGTCTTCTGCCAAGAGATGAAATCCAGTCCTTGCTTGCAGTGCATTTAAGATTACTGCACAGGCATGGTTTCCTGGGAAGCAGCAGAGTTTTTGGGGAAGAGGGAAGGGCCACTTAAGCTGCAAGCAGAAGGGACCTTGTCAGAAAGCCCTCTGAGATTGGTGGGAAGCTTTCAGCTTCTGGTATCAGTTCAGGCTTAAAATTTCCCCTTCTACTCTAGAGGACTTCAGTGACCTTCCCAGCTGGAGTGCTTTTAATCTAGGTGTGAATTTCTAGGGTATCATCCCTTTTTCCTCACTTTGAGCACATAGCTCCCAAGGAGTTAGCAAACACTGCTTAACTCTTGGGCTGAGAAAAATAAATTAAAAGCCTTGAATTTTATCAGCTCTCTGCAGAGCATTCAAGGCCTGACAGGTCATCACATGGATCTCAGTTCTTTCAGTTCTGGCATAGTTACTTCTTTTGTGGGTATTGAGTCCCTGTAAGTACTGATCAAGTCTACACAGTGGGACATGTCAGATAAAATAATTAATTTTTGAGGAATAGCTGCTTTGCTGTACCTTAGAAAGTACAGCAGAGCAGCAATAAAGCTCAAAGTTAGTGGAAATAACAAAAAATATCAGTTCAGTGATCTTTGTGACTTTGT
>VZTR01019662.1:2451-20244 GCA_013400775.1 Chaetops frenatus | reverse complement strand
AAAAAAGTTGTTGTCCTTTAAACCACAACAAAGGAAGAAGGAAGAATTCTCTTTTTATCTGGGTTTGTACAGGAGGGAATATTTTGTCCTCTTATTGCATCTTTGGTGCTATCCACTATTAGTTACTGTATTGGATGGACCAGCACTCAGGAACAAAGTCCAGTTTGTCTAAGAAAATTGTTCTGTATGGAAGAGATAGAGAATATGAAATTAAACTGAGGAAATATGAAATGTCATTAAGCCAAGCTAGCCAGCAAACATTAGCTTAACAAAAATCTTGCTTGGACAAATGCTAAAACAAAGGCTGTCAGGAAAATGCTTCTCACTTGAAAGGAGGAGGACTTGGCACCTGGTTCAGAATGCTCATAGACCTTGCCTGCAGCAACAGCTGTCACAGTTGAGCTTTTGCTAGACAAGGGCCAGGAAAAACAGTGAGATGCACTTAAACTGTGGTGAATTTAAGGGATCTGGTCATGACAGGGTCACTTTTGAGTGGCTGTAATCCAAGCAAAACATGTAAAATGAGTGTAAATGCTTCTCCCAAGCAGGACCAGGTCACACCTAGTCACTGGACAAAGATCTAGTTGCTTTTGCTTCCACAGTTGTGACTCAAGCTGAAAAGAAAGCTATAAGCAGGCTGGAGAGAAATGTTTTCTGTTTGGTGTGTGAAGGGCTTCACCAAAAAATAACTGTAAAATATAAGGCAGAACATTAATCTCTGAAAGTTTTTATCTGAAGGCATCTTCCTACATCCTTCCTCTCATATAAACTCTGTATGAATATAAAGGTTACTCTTAATAATTCAGGTTACCAAAATCATAGTTGAAGGAAAGAAGATATTTGGGTCATATTTGCCAAATTAATTTATCAGCAGGTGAGCAGTGGGCCACAGTGCAGCGGTTTGGCTAGCCTTTCTTTCATGATAAGACACAGTAGATTACAAAAGTAAAAAATGTTAGCTCACATTTGAAGGTGTTGAAGGCCCTACAAGGTTCACTGAAAACAAAGCCACCCTTCAGTTATTTTTTTTGCCTGTGGGTGATGTAGCGCTTAGGCAACTCTTAAGGGTGGGAGTTACTGACGGTGTGTAATGGGAAAAGTGTCTACTTTCTCATTCAGATATGAAAGTGTGAAAGAGAATGGATGTAACACAAATTTGGTATAATTTAAAATCATATGCTTCCTGTTCTCCCCATGAAAATAACTACCATGCCTTCTGGGTTGAATGTTCTGAAAACAGTGTCTGTTACTGATAGTTTACTTGCATTTGAACTCCATGGATCCTTTTTGCAAAAAGCACTGTGTGTAATTGTGTTTTGTGGGACACCACTGGAAGTCCTTGTCTCTGCTGCAGCACATGGTGTTCCTAATAGACTGTATGAAACATCTTGAAAGTGGTCCAGGCTGAGGACAAAAGGAGAAAGCTAAACATGTTGGGAGTACAAAAAACACAATCACACGAGCTTCTTAGCCTGTAACAAAGATACACAAGAGAATGGGTGATAGAAGTAAAGATCCCCGGATCTGCTGCAGAAGTGTAGGTGGAAAGTGTAGCAAAAACACTTGACATCTGAGACAGAAAGGTATCTTGAAAACACAACTGTCAGGAGCAGATAAAGGATCTGAGAATATTAAATGGACACAACCCTCTCTTGCAAGGGATTGTGAATTCCTGCCCTCTTCACCCCCGAGCTGGAAGTCACTCTGCTTTTGCTGTACTTGTTAGCAATGCAGCAGCTTGGGGTGTATTTCAGCCCAGCTCAAGGCTCTCTTTTGACTGCAAAGCGCTCTGCAAAGCAGTCCCAGTCTCAAAGATCTCAAAAGTTCTGAGAGATAATGCAGCTGAAGACAGCACATGCCACTGCAAGCCACAAAGCTGGCAGTGCTGCTTAGCCACATGCTTCTGCTTACACAATCACTGTTGAAGCAGTTAACACTGAGACAGAAACAATAGGAAAATATTATTATTTAAAAAAGCAAAGCGAAAAAAATCCCCTTTTTGTATAAGGGCAACTACTTCCAATAACCAGGGGAGGTTGTGGTGGAACAGGATGCAGAGTTATAGGAAATAAAACTCTTTTTAGCTGAATGCATCATAAAATGCAGTGGTAGCAGCTGACAATCTGCAAAGTGAGAGGATAAAATGTATTCTGCATATCTACACTAGCTTGTTGCAGTTGAGATATCTTTTTCCATAGAATTTTGTCTGTTTCAAATGCCAAACTAATTGCAGATAACTGCCAGTAAGAGCAAGGTAAAACATCAGCTCAATGTATGACTATTAAAAATGTTTCTTTTTTCCTTACTAGAGTATGCTTTAAATCACCTCAAAATAATCAATTGTGCAGTTTTCATCTTGAAATTATTCTGCTTCAATATCCCTGTGTAATGTCATGAAGCTTCATCTTATGACAGCCTAAGATGGAAAAGGGGGGGGGGAATGTGTTCCTTGGGCAGAATCACCCCCAGATTTCATGCTTACATGCTTGTTTCTGTATCTGACATATTTCAACATACTAGTAGTTTGAGAACCATTATTTTTTTCTTTCCTTTGGAAGACAGAATGTCTTGAGACTTGGCTAAAATAGACTGCCTTTAAGGGCTAAAAACTAAAAAAAGACAGCTTACATGACGCTGTAAAGCATTTACATGCAGTTTTTCCTGTAATGCATTTGATGTTTACAGGATATGTTCAATTTACTGGGTCTTGTTGGTAGGAGGAGTTGCTGCATAACTCACTAGTGACTCTGCTATTTCTCAATCCTTCAGTGATTCTGGGCCTTTCCTGGCAGAATTTCATGCCATGTTATACCACACTGTGCTGTCTCAGACGGATCATGCAATCTTGGGATGACATCCTGACAGGATGTGGTTAAGCAGGAACCAGTAAAGATGTTATTTGGGGGTCTATTCCTTAGGAGTCCTAGATTTCCAATTTCTGATGAGAATTGCAAGCATGTGGAAAATCACAAGGGTGATCGGGGAATGTGATAACTGAAAATAATTTGAAATTACTGGTGGCTTTGCTACAGATTATGAGAATTGCAAGGGTAAATGCAGTGTCAGAAAGGACCCCTACAAGAGAGGCTTAGTGCACTGCAGAGCACAGCATGCTGTATCCGTTCTGTGGGCAGTCTTTAGGAAGCTGTGCTTTGGAAGACTGCAGCAGTGTGTTCCAAGGATGTTTATGTATTTCTCATTCTGCCTGGGAGTGGACGAGACAGCACTGCAGTGGCACACTGATACAGCCATAGGACATTTAGGAAAAAGAGCTTGCTTTTTTATGATGTGCCTTAGGCCAAATGGGAAGTGGTCAGAAAAAGTATGTGACAAATGTCATCTAGAGGCTGGGCTGCATTATGTTTCTTGGCTCTGTAAGCTGTGAGTTTGTAACTGAATGCTGTTTTCTGAATGCTCCTTCCAGCAATGTCCACTTCCCTCCTTTTTTTTTATCTTATATTTTTCTTTTTTCAACAGATCGACAAGACATTTTACAATTCCATTTTAAGGAAAAAATACATCCGTTCACGCTTAATCAGAGTGAGGTATGTGAGATTATAATAAATGCACGCAGCTAAAATAAAATTAAATGTACACCAAGCCCAGCTAGATCTGATTCAGTAAAGTGTATTGTGTGTAAAACCAGAGCATAATCCTTAACTGAGCATAATCTGGTTCTGAACTTTGCTCTCCTTTGGATCTTAATGCAGAAGATACCCTTCAGTCAGTCCAAATTCCAACAAGTTTCTGTTGAGATCTTGAGCAAGCTTTAGCTAATAAAGCAGAGATAACTAAAGCTATCTAAAATCAAAAAGGATTTTCAAAACTATTTCTTACACTGTAATGCAGATGTAATTTCTAGCATTGCTATTGCACTGGGCTTGTCAAGTAAAACCAGGCTGTGCTGGCTCAGAAAGTCCCACTGATCATTGTGGCTCTGAGAATGGGCATAAATAGGTGCCCAGGGAACAGTAGCAGCACAACAGACGGGTGATAACTGCAACTGTGTGTGATAACTGCTTCTTGGTATGCTCCCTGCCTCCAGGTATTTACCACTTGAGAGTTCTTGAAGTGGTTGTGGTTTGTTTAACTGCCCTTGGTGGTGTTATTTCCCAAGGACTTGTCTACTGTCTCCTGGATTCTTGAAATCCATGCACTTCAGTCCTTTAGGAAGGAGATACTTGTGAAGAACCGCCTTCTTTGGATCATTCAGTGACCCCTAGTTCTTGTGCTGGAAGAGGTGATGAAAAGTTGATCACTACCCCTCCTCTCCATGCACACTTCCATCATATCCCTTTTCTCTCTTGTATTCAATCCTTTTTTTTTGGGTTTTTTTTTTTTTGGTTGTTTTTTTTTTTTTTCCCAGTTGGAAATTGCAGTCTACTCAGCCATCCTTTGCAGAAACTGTTTCTTACCATCCTGTTCCATATATCTTTCAGGTTTGCTGTTCCTGCTTTTTGAGATGAAGGGGTCAGACCCAAAGTTGAGATTATCATTGAGCAATGTGGACCTTTCTTTCCTTTTACTTTCTGTTAACTGCCAATAATATATAATGTTTGATTTGATTCTTTTTAACCACTTATAAGTGCTGAAAATAATCCTTTTATATAACTGTCTATTGTAGTATTAAGATCTTGTTCCCGAGTGATGGTGCCCATCATTCTGCGAATAAACCTTGAATGTCTTCATAATCATACACTAAAGCTGCAAGACTAAGATCTAAAGATCTAATCCTTGTGAATGTGTTTCTCCTTGTTCTTACGCGGTTTGTGACATCCTGCCTCTTCCTCTACCTTACCTTAATCCCCAGTTACACAAAAGTCATTATTTGAATGTAGCTTTAAGGATATTTTTTGATGCTGACTAGAATGTTGCAAGCATAGGCAGGGTGATTTAGGGATCTGAGAGGTGAAGGTGTAGGGATAAGTGGTATTTTTGATTACTTCTTGTTCCCAAGGACAGACTGAGGTACTTGTGATATTTGCTGTGTTGGATGCAACATTTGTATGCGCCAAAGCTTGTTTGCTTTTTCGGATACACACTCTTTATGCCTCTTCAAGGGCTTAGACTGCAAGCTCTTTTGAGCAGGGTCATGGTTGTGAATTTACGTGGAAAGGACTGTGCGTATTTTTTGGCTCGGTATGAGCAACGCATTAATAAAAATGTGCGCTGCTCACTGAGAAAGACAATGCTAATCTTGACTAGGTGTCCTTGGCTCTGGATCTCTGCTATATAATAAGTGAATCAAGGTGGGCAGTACTTAGCTGAGGGTTTCGAGAGGTGTGGTGTGCTTGCAAGAGTTGATACAGTAATTCCAGTGTGGCATAGCACAGGAAGAGGAGTGGGGGGAGAGGTGAGGGAACACCTCAGAAATGCAGAGCAACACCCACAGTTGGATCAGATAATGTCTGGAAAATAAACGAAGTGGCAATCACACTGAAGTTGGAACAAATGGAAAAAATAATCTGTTGAAAAGTTCACATAGGACTACTCAGTCTCATTATGAGAACCTTGAGGCAAGGAGTGTGTCTTTCTGCTCACCTACAAACCACTTGGCATGCCTTGGTGTGCTTAAAACACATGGCCTTTTCTTTCCCTTCACTGGCAATATCAGGAATGTCTGTTTCCATTTGGTACATGTTCCTTTCAAAGATTAAAGCCTGATTGCATGAGTTCTGTATAAGTTGCCTGTCTTCTGTTTTTCCTTTATGTAATTAAAAATTTCCAAGACAGCGCAATATAACTATGAGATCTTCTCTTTTCCTTTCCTATCTAAAGATAGAGCAACCTGCTTTTAGCTCTCCCCCTGTATGAATCAACTGTGATTTCATCTGCTGTGGCTTGTGTCTCATTGCTTCTTGGTTCAGGTAGGAGGAGGCACAAGAGAGAAGGTTCCTGGTGCAAGCTCTTACCTTCCCTTTGTGATGACCAGGGATAAACCATCTGCAAGTACAGAGCAAGATTTACTATGCCAGATTAGTCAGTTTGATGTTCATAGTCTATCATTCCATCTCTTTCAGTATCTGATTCTTTAAGGAAAAGGAAATACTGCTACCAGGTGAATTCAACCTGTTACAAGACTTTTCTCCCTTTTCTTTCCTCCGATCTTACATCAAAGCTGTGGTGTGTGCTGCTTGCACTTTTCACTCAGGTGTTAAAGCCCCCTTTTGTGTTCCATCTCTTTGATTTAAATAAATAGATTGTGGGTATTCTGCCAAGTTTCATTTATTGTTGCACAACATGAGGTTATTAGGAACATTCTCCAAGAGGTTGCTGTGGTGGAATTAGGTTGTGTGGACTCCCCCTTTTGCTCAAGTGCCTTTTCAATGATAATTGTAAATTTTTTATTCTGTGTATGTACAAGGCCATGGAAAGGTCTGTCTAGGTACCATTAATCTCATGTTTTTGAAGTGCTGTGAATCCAGCTTTTCATTGCAATGAAATCAGTTAATTCCTTCCTCTCTTGTGTCTCAGGCATGTAGTCAGTGACTGCTTTCCATTATAAAATTGGTCTGGCTATTTGTTCACAGAAAGCATCATGCTGCCTCCTAGCCTATGATGCGTTTGACCATTCAGCACTTGCTTGGATTTCTTTTGGAAATTCTTCTTCTCGAAAGTGCACAAATGTCTGAAAATGTATCTCATCTTTTATGTTACATTGCCATTGATAGAGGAGCTAAGATAAAAGCTAAGAAATGCAGAAATGGGCTGGAGGTAACCAGACTCTTTCATTGGTTTGTAGCCCAGATGCTGATGGTGTGATGGCAGAGGCTTTGCTCACATTCTGGTTCTCCTCCACGGATTCTAGAGAAGCACTGCGGGAAAGAGTTGGAAAGATCTTACGGAGGGGCCTGAAAAAATACACAGGGCCTCTGCGGATAAATGTCAGATCTTCTACCATCTCAAGTAAGTATATTACATTTCTTTTAAAAGTAGTTATTTCCATTTTCTGATCGATGGGACTTGATTTTTCCCTTTTGATGACAGCTTTTGTTGTTACTGTGTCCGAGTAATAGTCTTTCCTGCTCCTTAAGTTAGAACAAAATCAGTGGCAAACCTCACATAATCTTTAAAAAATATCCCTAATATGGATAAATGGGAACAGTTGCTTTGTGGTCTTGCAGTACAGCCTCAGCCTTCCTCCAAACTGCAGTACCAACTTTATGTTACTGTCATGGAGTCTGAAAGTGTAGGTATTATACTTGGATGACAAGGGCAAAGAGCTAATGCACTGAAAAAATATTTGGTGGGAGGATCAAAATCCTTGCAAATTCCCCAGAGGAAAGGGAAAGAAAGGGATATTTTTAACTTTAGTCCTCTGGCATCACACTTACAACTGTCATGAAATTTTTGGCTGTTTGAACAACAGGGCAATGTTTTAATTTAGAGCATGTCATACAGTTTACGTGAAAAAACAGTGAGCATATTGTATTATGCAGAAGAAACAAGGGGACTAGACAACTGCTACCAGTGACATNGGATTCTATCCCCTTCTTTGCAAAGCAGACATGAATCTGCAGGATATGAAAATTAACTGCAATCTTCTACACTTCAGTTCTGCTACGGAATTTTTGTGCAGGTTTAGACTCTTGTCTCTGTCTTGGCTTCAGTTATATATAGTCAGCAATTTTTCTGGGTGTCAGACTTTTCAAGAATGAGTTGCTGGTTGACAGGTGGGGACAGATACTTGCTCCATTTGTTTTTGCAGAACTGCTTACTCTTAAGTGCAAGGGTGACTGTACAGTATAGGGTGGATGCTTGCTGTTTGCTATTCCACATTAGACTACTTGAACCAGGCGAAATCTGCAGAGGTTAGACAGATGTATTTAGAGAGCGAGAAACCTGGGCCAGATTCCCTGCTAGATGGATCCAGACTTCCTCCCACTCAGAAATGAGCAGGAGCAACTTCTTGTTCCGCCTCTTGGTGCTTGAACAGGGCACATATTTGCATCGTGGTAATGCAATGAAACTCAAATATGAGCTGTCACACCCCCATTGTTTCTTGATGGGCCAACCAGCCTTCCCCTTTGGAATGGCTCAGGATGATAGGTGACATCTCTCTGGGAAAATAATCACCATTTCCCTGCAGTGCTGTTTACATGCCAGTAGTTTTTGTTCAACAAAGTGCACATTTAAATTCTCCCAGATAAAAATAGTGTGTAAGCATCAGAGAGATTCAAAGAGTTTTGTTTTTCATTTACACAGTTAGGTCATGGGTTAGTGAATTTTGAATCTTCAGTTTAATTTGATGCTTTACATAAAGGATAAAACTGGAAAGAGTACAAAAATTATTGTTAAAAAAGGACTGTGATCTTATCAAGTCAAGCTGCTTTTATTCAGTCTGGTAAATGTGGGAAGTGGCTCAAAACTGTTTTATTTGACCTTGAGCTGCACCAGGATTGTTACAGTAATGCACTAATAGCTAATTAAAAGATTGGCTAATACAATTGAATTGCAATGTTTTCATTAAATAGTCTCACTAAGAGATGGCATCTGTGTTACTTTATCAAAGTTGTGTGACAAACTTTGTGTTGCTTTTCTTGGCTCTCCCAGCCTAACCATAAACCACTGACTACATAGGTCAGCTACTCATTACAGGAGCAGCATTGTGCAAGTGCTACGAGTGACACAAAGGAACATAAACAATACCTTGGCATTTCTAAGAGACAACAATATAAGGCTATCCAAAAAAATTTTTTTTGATCTTTCTTTGCCAATAGGATTTCAGCAGTGGTATGAAGCTTAGGCAAGCTCCTGAATGGTGTTGCCATTTCAGGTTGACTCAAGAGAAGAGTATAGAACAGAGAACTTCTGTAGAGGAGATGCTTATCTCAGTTTATGAAACTTGTCCTATTCCTCACACCAGGGAGAAGAGACAATTTTCAACAGGTCCTAGAGGTCCAGAGAAGAATCTAGGTTTTGCACTTTCTACTTTTCTCTTCCCTCTTGAAATACCTTGTCCACCATTAGGATTTAAACCATGGAAACCTAAGAAGCCCTAGATCTTTTCCATGCTCTGCTAGATTTTCTCCCTTCTAAATCTTGCTTTGTTGTACCTTTTTGCCAACTGGAAACCTTATTTATCCTGAGGCATTTTCAGAAAGACATTTTCATAGTGGCTTGTAAAAAAATCATTAACCTATTCTTTGTAGCCACCTTATCAAAATATTCTAATTTAGGGGCCACAATGAAGCTCTGTTTATCTAAGCATAAATCACTAGTTGAACAAATCCAGGTCAGGCACTTATTTATATCGCATGCTAGGGGGAGTCTGATAAAGGGAACCTCCTTAAGTCTTCCTCCCCGGAAATAATCACCTTGTTGTTCAACACCATGTCTCAACTTGTGCTTCACTCACAAGTATTTGCTTTGAGAATCAGCTCCAACAAACTCCTCCAAACTGGGTGCTACACTTTGGACCTTCAGCTGCAGTTCAGGGAAGCACTACAACACTAAGGAGTCTGCCAGACCAGGAGCGAACTTGCTTTGCCTCTGCATTCCTGAGGATTGGGAATAAAGAGGGGATAAAGTCTAAAGTGACAATACTTTTTTAGTTAAATTCTTTTCTAAAACAGAGAGAAAGTCGATCATACATATGTGAGAAAATAGAAAATGTGCAAGGCTTTAAGGAAAACAACATATCACTGTCTCTGGTTTGTCTGTCACTAAACTGTAGATGTTCTTTACACAGGAGTGTACCCTCCTGTGTAAAGAACTTCAGTAATAATGCATTTGAAGGTACCCTGACATTTTTGTCAGGGTACCTTCAAATGCATTATTACTGAAGTTCCTGCTTTCTTATTTAGCTAGACTTCAGAGTCCCCTGGTCAAGGACAGTTTATGTACAGATATTGCCTCTGATTTTGATAGAAAATAAGAACTGATAGAATTCTCTGCACTTGTGTACAAACCCCACCAGAAGCCCAAATATTTTTGAGTGAAGAATTAAGCAAACTAATTCTTACCTTCCCTGAAGAGCAGTGCAAGGGCAATCAAAGTGAGATATCAAAGTGTCAGATGGCTTGGAAACACCCATGTTAGGACTTGCTCTTCCACTGGCACTTAAAGAAGGTGTTGCACTTTGCCTTCCATATAGTTCTGGCAACAAAGAGTTTCCTACAAGGCTGATTTATTTTCCTGAGGGTTTCTTGGTTAGAAGTAGAGTCACTGAATACCTATTAAGTAAAGTGTAGAGCAGCTTGCCAGACTATTTCCCTTTGTCAGGTAGATTGGAAATATCCCAAAATGTATTTTTGGGAATGTAGTTCTCATGTCAGAAAGCAGCTGGTTGCAAGATCACTGGCACTGCTCAAAGTGAGTAGGAAGTATTCCCACCTGTTGCAGAGCCAAAGGTTTTGACCATGAATAATGAGTCATGAATTGGTTTTGATCAACAAGCCAACTGTTATTGTTGCTATTTATCTGAAATCTGGGGCTTGCTAAAGCTCCTAACAACTACAAAGTACAGAACCTGGCAGACAGTTTCTTACTTCTTTATCGAGTCTCCTGTAGGAGTCATGCAGATGAGTGTCTGACAAGGTTGATGTTGAGGAATGTTCCATGTCAAACAATGTATGTAGCAGTCTGGATTTTTGCACTTTATCAGCCACAACAGCATCTCGGAGGAGTAGACCTGGACATGCATCTGTACATTGGGAAACAGTGGAGATCTCATAATCCTCCACTTTGAGGTCACTAGTTTGGCACAAGGTGGCACATTTCAGTAAGAGTCTAGAGAGAATTATTGAAATGAGAAGGACTGAAATGTATTTTAAAATGAGTATTTTGCAAGGACATGCTTCTGATAAAGGAATTAAGTAGAAAGTCATCTTGATCTCACTTCTCATGACCAAGATACATTAATTTGATTGATTTTTCTCACTCAAACCTTGGTTTTCCCTTGCCTTGCTTGCAGAGGGGGNTGCAGAGGGGGAGAGCAATTTGGGCTGCCTTTACTGTAGTGAGACACTGATTGCAGCTGGGGCATGAGTGTAGGTCAGGAAAAAAAGTAATGCTAAAAATCGTATCTGTTTGGACACCTGCTACAGAACTGGTACATAGCATATCCCTCCTTGGGCTGCAGGACAACTGGATGGAGTTGGAAATATGCTGTGAGGTACAGACCTCTGTCTGCCTCATGGGCAGAACTGAGATGTTGATGGGGGACAGTGGAGGGAGTCAGATGTGAGGACAGGTGCAGTGAACATCAGCAGGGAGGGAACAGCTGGGTGACAGGGACAATTAGAGGCACAAAGCAGTTGTCGTGTCTCTGTCGGGTTGCTTTACTGTGTTGAAGGAATGAGAATTGCATCACCTGCATCTAAGCCATGTTTTGCTACTTGTACAGGGTGCATAAGTCTGGAGAGGTAATTTCTATTGAGAGAGCAGTGAAAATATTGGAAGGGCAGTGGAGAGATAATTTAGGACACATGCACTGTGTAACTGCAGAAGAGCATGCCTTTCCTGCTGAACCCAAAGCTCATGTTTTGCCAGCTTTCAGGAAATTCCTGCAGTTTATTTTGGGTACAGTTTTTGGAACACAACTGAATCTGCTGATCACTGCTCTCATTCCCATCTCCCCCAGTACTTCAGACCTTTGTGGTCTTTGCCATAATTAAAGAGCATTAGAGTAGAGCTATTATCCCCAGCTCTGTCTACACTGCAGGATATGCACTCTGTGACATTCCTCTCAGCTGCCCAGTTTGGTAACCTACTGAAACTCACCAGTGATCCTCTTTTTGCCTTTATGTGCAGTTGTTTCCTTACATAACACTGAGTGAGCCCCCCTGTTTCTGATGTAGCTGAGAATTTTGTAATTCTCTCTCCTTTCAAGAAAGTTGTTATTAAAATGTGGCAAAGGACAGTGGGAAAAAGGCTTCTTCTACTCCCTGGTGCATTTCCCAGAGCTGTGTTTCAAATGCATTTCCAAGAATGTGTTATGAGTATTGATGCACATACTCTTTCTTATTTCTGTTTACAATCCTTTCCTCCATTCATATACTTTTTAAGATAATCTCTACCTTACCTTCTCTGTGTGAAAAAACATCTTAGACAAGCAAGATGTGGGAACTTGATATAGTAGAGGATGGAACATGCATTTTGCCTTTGAGACTAGAAGTTATGTTTCATATGTAGAAAACCTATAGGTGTAGAAATCTATAAAGTAAATCAAGTTTCTAGTAGGAATCAACACCTGTGAAAAATTATGTAGTTGGGTAGAACTCAACAGATTTGTCATCTTTAATTTTGCAGCCATCTCTGGCTCTTTCTATGCTGAAAATGAATACTATCCCCTAATAATTCATTTGCTTGCCTTGCTTGCACTATATAAGATAATATCCAATACACTTATGCCACAGAGTTCTGTCTGACCTTTTCCTTTTAACATAAACACTGAACTCTGTGGATAAAATGAAATGAGGCAGTGGACACAGGACTGATTCCTCTGATGCAGTGACACTGATATTATTTGGAGATGTAGCAAAGTGAGCACATTTTTTCACAGGAACCTCTGAACCCCTCATAGATAAGATGTCCCATTCACTCTGCAGTTAACTATGAGCACTGCCTTCCATGTTTGCTCAAACACATATGTTGAGGAGTAAAAAAGGTCTTTACTGATAATTTATTAACCTTAAATAGTAAATGTAAATTAATCACAAATTAAGAATTTAAGTGTGTTTATTTCATAAATAAGCAAAATAACTCTATTAACAAAATTGCTTGTCCAGTTGGAGAACAGAGCCCTCTTCTGAGAGATGAAATCCCTAAGCTGCATTTCAATAGACTGCTGTGATTTAATTTAAACATTAGTTTTCTCATTAAAGTTAAGAAAGGTTGAATTCATTAGCAAACTCCATTTTACAGGTATTCAATGCAGGTTCAAGTCGAACTTGTTTACAGTAGAAGCTTGAACACTGTTTTCCTAAATGTGGCACAAACAACCACTTCTGCAGCCATATGCGGTTGGGACAAGATATGACACTTTATTTGTTACTAATTGATGCTTTTTCTTGGTAGTGCAAACAACTAGGGCAACTAGTAAATGAGCAGGAGAGCGAAATTGTCTCTCGTGCCTTACAAGTGATTGCTTCAAGGCAGGGCTTGCAACATTTTGGCTGGCACAATGTGAACAGCTGTGCTCTTGACCAGGCCAAAATGTGAAGCTGGTAACAAATGAAGGCAAGTCCCTAGCAAAGTATACCAATAAGCAACTTGATTGTCAGCAGTATCGTGTAACCCAAAGTGCTCCCTGCTTTTGATGGCATCTACTGTGGGCTCAGCTTATCCGAAAATAGGGTCAGTTACTTCAGTTTTCCAAACACATGCACGTGCTCTGCATTTGGGACCCTGGTCTAGTGAATACAGCACTGAATTTACTGACAAGGTATAACTGGCCTGTTTCCTTCAGCAGTGGATGGGTAAGAGAGTACAGCAGCCACAGTAGTGATGTATTTATTATAAAACATGCTGAAATTCAAGGCTGTACAGACTGGCAGTGTGCGTGTGGAAGGCCTGTTTCTCCCATTACACAGAAGTTGGTCCACTTGGAAGCAATGGGTAAAATTTTGCCCATGTGAGGTTTGTACTTTTTTCTAGGTGCCTCATAAAAAGGCAAACAGAGGCACAGACAGGTGCCTTGCAGAACACCTGTGACTCACAGCTAAAGTCGATGCAGTGGGAACATGCCGATTGAATTGCTTCCGGCACTGCACTTGAACAAGCTGGTTGCTCCTTTTGTCTTCTCGATGAGCTTTGCAACATAATGTAAGTGATAATAATTGGCTGCAGGCTTTATAATTATGAATTATGAGGTAAATGTCTCTCCACCCAGAGAAAAGCTAAAAAACATTGTTGTCAATATTGCACTTAAAGGCAAAAGTCCTCTTTCATTGTGAATTACATTTGTTGGATCCTTACCAGTTTCCAGCTATAAAATATTAGTGTGACTCAAATGATGAACTAGTTCTGAAGGCTATATGAATCTCTAGGAAAACACTGGATCCTCATCATAGTTGACAGAAACAAGTAGGGCCAGATTTTTCAAAGCACTTCTGGCCAATATAAATATACAGGGGAAGTGGCCAAATCCTTAGTACAGCTTAGCAAACAGTAATGTTTACACCACTGCTGAATCCCTCTGCTGACCTAGCTTTTGCTCTCTGGTATTATTCCATTTTGATGTAAGGGTTCTAGGAGACAACCAACCATATTATCCATGGGAATTCACAGAATACAACTAGTGTTACTGAAATGCGAAAGTGCCTGTACTTTTAGTGTTTTCCTCCTTCTTCCATATGAATTGAGAAAGTACAAGTGAGCATTTTTATCTTAAAGAGGACCTTGCAAGTTGTTGTTTGCCCACCAGTGAAACTTAGTTATTATTAGCAAGTGAACAGTTCCTGTTTATAGTGAATAAAGACCGTGTGGTTATATATATGTCCAATTTTAAGTCATCTTCCATCCTCACAAAATAAAGCAGTGGTTGCATGCACACATGGCTGCCCTAGCACTGCCTTTGGTCTGTAACATTCCCTGCAGACAAGCTGTACATGGGCTGGAGTTCTGCTTGTTTCCTTTTTTTCTATCATAATCTGCTTACTGTCACATTAAGAAATGAGTGAGCACATGTCTGGTACTGGTGGATTGCAAACAGACAATTCACCCTGCATACCTGAAGGCGTGTCAAGCCTGCAAGCAAAACACACGTGATACAAACCCAACAGGTGACAAGTGTGAGCCAGAGCTCTTTGCACTCAAAAGAGACTCCTCCTGACTTGGTGTGGGTTTAGTTCAAAACTAGGATATTATTCTGTGTAGCAGCAAAGAGAAATGAAGGAAGTAGATAAGGATAGGGATCTGCTGAGAAAACCTATCCAGACACAAAATATGAAGTTGCTGACACTAGTATAGAATCACTATATAATTTTAAAAATGTATTGAAGTTTTGATTTTTTAAAAAAAATGGCATTATTTTTAAAATTGTTTTGCACGCTGGAAGCTACAGTGGTAGCTCCAGTGAAACACAGCATTCTAGAAGAAAGGAAATAGATTTAGACCTTGAGCCAATGCTTGTTAGTGTCAGCATGAGCATGCCATATTGTCAGTAAACATACAACATGCATGTCAAAGGAGGGAATGTATTGCTAGTACCTGCTGTGCCATGCAATAAATTGCTATGAACTATCTATTTTAGTATTAATAGTGTACCAAGAAGATAGGAGAATGAGAATGTGCCAATGCTATTGTAAGCTTCCATTGCTGCAGTGAAGTGAGTACCTTCTCACCTTGAAGAGGGCACAGAGTACCCTCTGTGATGGTAGAGATTTCCACCATAAAAATTTCTCCCCAACAAAATTGTGGATCTTGAGTAATACAGGACTTGTTTTGTCTGTGCTCCCCTCCAGAAACACCAGGGTCCAGCAGGATGGGCAGGATGAGTGCCTGTTCCTTGGAAGATACTGACTGCAGAAGAGTGCAACAGCCAGCACATGAACGTGATCACATAATGGCTACCCTGGTTTCTCTAGCAGCCCCCTCAGCCAGGCTCCCTGTGTGCCCTGTACTCAAATAGCTGTTGGGAGGATGACCAGGAGGATGGGGAACCTTGTCTGTGCTGGCCTGGCCTTACCCTGACTGTTTGTTTATTTCAGATATGGAGCCGAAAAGAGCAGAAGCCATCTTCAATGACAGTAAGTGAGGCTTTTTTTAAACATCAGAAATCTCCAAATTTTTAAATTAGTATCAAGAGTCTGGGCACTTATCCTGGCCCTTAAGAGCCTTTTCTCATCCTCCTATGTAATGAATGTGACCTTGTACTCTCAGAAATTGGGACTATGTCATTTTCTTTAGCTTGCATTGAAAGGAGGGAGGTACCAGAAGGAAATACATAGAAGTTAGATCAGCCTGTGATTATAGTAAAAATGTTCTAGAATTTGGAAATGGCTAACAGCACAAAATTGTTCCTTATGGAAATATATGGAAATGTGACTGGTCTTTTCAACGCATTGCTGTAGGGGTTAGATAGAGATACATTGTTTTAGAGATGTTTTTAAGTTTTCAGAAAAAGAAGTCAGCTTTCTTGGAGATAAAATAGTCATAAAAACTATCTTTGCTTACAAGTTGTGTTTTTTTTAACTCTGAGAATGTTTGATCAGTTTCTTAGCAATAAGCTGTCAAACAATGGAAGATTAAATTACATTACTTTTTGGGTCTGATTTAGGTGCTGGTATTCTGAGGCACTGATGGAACTGAGCTTTTTCCCTGGGTTTTGAACACTGACTGCTCAGGTAGTTGATAGGATTGTGCAGTTTGCTGAACTGAAGATTACAAAGATTACAATTATTGAAGATTACAAAGAGCTTTCAGGAGGGAAAAGTTTTAGTTCAGGCAGTCTTATGAATGATGGTATGTTCTGAAGTTTGTCTTTCACAGAAAACCTTCAGACAGGTCGATTTAGATTGCACTGATTTCCTTCATTGTGGCTTTAAATCTCAGAAGAGGGCAGACTCTGCACTGAGCCCGTGAACTTCTTGATATTGTGTAACTTTTCTTTCTTCTTTTAAATATATGAACAGCTTTCCATGTGCTGTGGTATCCCTGCCGCCTTTGACCATGAAGTACTGTTAACATAATGTTGTGCAGATCCTAGTAGGAAAGGAATAAGGTTACACTCTCTGTGGCTCCAGTGTTCCACTTCTGAGGACTTCAAGGGCCCTGGGGCTGGCAGCTCCTCAGTGTTGAATTACCAAGTTCTGCTCTGGCCCCCTCCCAGGTCGCTGCCTGAGAGATGAGCCCTGCAGCAATGGTTTGGATTGTGTGGATCTCTATACAAATAATTCTTATCTCTGTCTCTGTTTCAATGAATTGGGATAGTCTTCTGTGTCAACTTTCCTAATGTCTAGCTGGAATTGGGACCTGGATGAAAACTAGTGGGTCTTGGTCCAGGTAGGATGGATTTGGTGCTGTTTGGATGGGAGAAGATGGCTGAAGCAGGTCTGTTCATTGAGGAAGTTTCTAAAGCTATGCAGGAGCTTCAGCTGCTCCTGAATATCCTGATTTTAATAGCTGAAAGTATGGATATTTCAATTTCTCTCTGGGTTTGGACAAAAAGCTTATTTTGTGTCATGGATGCATACCATGCTGGAGGTATCCATGCCTTTGTCATCTCTGGTTGGAGTAGTGTGATGCTCTTTGCTTGAAGTGCCTCTCCAGGTCCACTTGCAGACTGCAGGGATCAGTTGCCTGTCTCCAGGTGACATCTTGCTGATGCAATCTGCGTGCATGCATAGTAAAACCCCATGGCTTGGATCATTCCCACCTTAGGTTTTGCCTTTTTCATATTTTATCCTAATGAGAAATTACCTGGGACATTCAAGTTGGCAATCTCTGTATTTAGGAATTGTCTTGGGTGTGTGGTGAAGGTTTTGATTCCTGAATCAGGCTGCTCACACAGCTAAGCCTGAATGTTTGACCATCATGGCTTTCCATGATAGCCAGTTGTTCACTCAGGCTTCTAACACATGGGTTGTGCATGAGGAGCTCTGATTTGGAGGGGCTGGTGAAAGGCATGTTTTTTGTTTGATGTCAGTAGGTGTAGAAAACATAGGTGGTGTGTAGTTTTGCATTATGTTTTCCACAGGCATTTGCAGGAATATCTACTAAACAGAAGAATTGCTAGGTTGTAGTGGTTTCACATTCACCTGCTCGCCTGCTCACACCAGGTGAGAGTGTAGTGTAGTGGTTTCATGAGAATAAGGATTAAGAGAAATGCAAAACAGGCCTAAACTTCAA
>VZTR01019661.1:103378-113782 GCA_013400775.1 Chaetops frenatus | reverse complement strand
ATGTTGATTGGAGTAAAGAGTGCATGTACAAATAGTTTGTTTCAGTGGTGTTACTATCAAAAAGACCAACAAAGTAACTCAGAGCAGTGAGACGCTGGGAGTTGTTTACTAACCTGTAGCACTCTTTGGCTGTTGGTATTTAGATAAAATTTCACAGCAAAAATAAATGGATTTACATCCAATTCACAGGGAGAAGGTGTTGGTTTGAGAATAGGAACCTATGCTTCTTCACATTTAAAGGAAACAAGGATTAAATTAAAATTAATGACATTAATCCTTTTATTTAGCTAGATGGTCTCACAGCAGGAGCCTCGAGGGCTGAGCAGCTCTGGTGTCAACTTCCACAGAGTCTTGCACAGAGCTGGAGCCTGTCCCTGCCCCTGTCCCTGCCTCTGCCCCAGACCCTGCCCTGGAGCACAGCCCTGTCACAGCACATCTGTTTTAGAGGGTCAGCTCTTACCAGGAATGCTTGGACAGGCACAAGTCCAAAACTGTGGGATTTCGGGACTGGTCCAACAAAACAGATGCTCAGTACTGCTGCTACTACAGAAGAGAACAAAAAGGTTTCCCCTAATGCTTTGCTCCCTCTTTACCAGAATCTGTGAATACTGCGCAAGGAATAATTAAAGCTCACAGGAATTACATATTGTGTTGTCCTGCAAGTATATTTATTTCAAAGTTTTTCAGGTTGAAGCACATAATATGCTTACAAATACCCGCTATCTCCCCACTCCTCCCAAAATAAAAGCCTTAAGACCACAGAAACAGAGCGAATGGAGCAATAGATTATACATTAAATATAGGTGAGGTTGTGCAAAGAAACACTGAAATTATATTCAGCCTGAAAAAAAAATGTGCTTTCTTGCTCCAGCCAATTTTTACTGGCAAGAAGGAAGTCATTGAACAGTTTGTTTTAAAGAAAAGCATTAAAAGAGGAGACAAAGGCAAATTAAATGCTTACAGGCAGCTTTTTCAAATCACGAGGTATTCTGGGACAAGTAGATGTGGAAAATGAAAGCTGGCATCCCAGCCAGGCTGGAATTTAGAGTCAATATTTTGACAATGAACTGATGTGTAGTAAGGCTGGGTCAGGGAAGCCTTTGAATGTTAAAGCAGACAGCTTGGGTTGAGTAGAGCAGATAACAAGGAGCCAGATGGTATTCAAGAAAGTGTGCATATACAGAGAGTATTATGGTCAAAATGACAGACTGAAGTGATGACACAAAAATGGTTCTTTTGTAGGCATTCAGGGAGGATAAAAGCAGGAGAGCGTCATGTTTCTTGAGTCTAGAGAAGAGCATTTAGCAGGGATGAGAGCTTTGATGAGACTTTCAGCTTTGTGGGTAGCTAAAGAGCTGTTTCTTGATGCCATTAAGCAGAAAGAATCAATAAGATGTAGAAATAGCTCAGAGAGGATGCTTTAGAATGTAAAATGTCACTCCAATTAAGTGGCTGATTTAACCATAAGAAATGACAGATTACCAAATGTGTAGATTAGATTCAAGATTTCTAAAATAGAAAGACCATGGCAATAATTTCAAACAGCATGAAAGCTCATCTTAACAAAACAATATTAACATTAACATTTCATATAACAAAGAATTTAATAGAAATCCTCATATTCTATTTCACTATTAAAGAAGATTCCACATTTCCAGATTATATTAATCTGGTTCTTTTCTAATTTGTTGGAAAAGTGATACAATCACGTTTACATCCTCTTGCATGTACTTACAAAATGAGACACTTTATTTTTTTCCTGCTGGAATGAAAACGTGGTGGGGTCTCTGTGTTTATCCAAAAAGAAGGGAAGGTGCGGGAAGGTGCGGAAAGGTGCGGGAAGGTGCGGGAAGGGAAGGTGCGGGAAGGTGCGGGAAGGGAAGGTGTGGGAAGGTGAGGGAAGGGAAGGGAAGGGAGTACAAAATTTGCAGTTACTTTAACCTTTAAAGGTTGCATTCAGAATTACTGGTCTTCTACTCTTTGGAATTTGTTTTTCTCTTTCATTTAAAAAAAAAAAAAAAACAACTTCTGAAGACATATGAAGGATAATATCAACTTCTATTTTTAAGACATTGTAGCACAAATTGCCTGGAAAATGTTATTGGGGTACATCCAAATCCAGAGGCCAGTGGCCAAATAAAACATTCCCAAAAAATCTTTATTATTTTAACAGCAGTAAAATAATTTTTCTTACAAGTCTACAAGATAGTCTTACAAGTATAGTATGGATTTGGCCATTTTAACGCTTGAAATCAATAAATCTGTCCCTTGAGCTCCAGCTATTAACTCTCCTCAGCACAGCTTTACTAAGACATGGGTGTAGGAATGTAATTTTTTTGCATGGCTATAGCATCTTCATTTGCCAAATATTCATTCAACTTCAACAACAAAATTCACTCAGGTGCTTTGGACGGCAATGGCCCCATTCAGGAGGCTGCAGAAAAGGAATACATGGCACCCCCATGATTCAGGGTGCATGCTGTTCACTCCGTGTTTCTCAGTGGGGCCATCCAGCTGAGGCTGGCTCTCCAAGCTTCATCCTCACCATGGGCAACCCTCTCCTCCTGGGTTTTCACAGCAGTGCTGCTCTTCTCCTCACATCCACTGGTGCCCAATTCAACCTCCCATCTTTATCTGGGAATCCTTTAGCCCCACAATGCTTCACAGACTTTTAGCAATCAAAACAAGTAATGCGGCTTAGTGGAAAGTTCTTCCAGAACTGCAGATAAATCACACTGCCTTGCAACTGGAGTGAGCTCAAAACATCTGCACAGGCAGTTAATGGCAGTTACCATGGCACCGCTGATGCACAGAAACGTATTAATCCTCTACAACTCAGTTGTGTGCCTGAGCTCTAGATCTCCATTGTAAGGAAATTGACACACTTTACAGCTATAATGATGCCCGCATTACAAGGAAACACAAATGCGGTGATCAGGCATAATAACAAGCTTTTGCCTATTTTAATGAGAATTGCAGGCTGTTACTTCTCTGAAAAGCAGTGTATCAGAGTGAAATCAGAATTTACTGAGACCTAGAGCAAGGCATTACTTCACTGCTGCTACATCACCTGAGTAGACTTCACTCCCTGTCCATTGCAAGCACTTGGACCCTTCACTTTATTCTTTGATTGACACTGCTAGGCAAAAAAACATGAGAACCATGACTGCCATAATCTGATAGCTTTAGTAAAATTCATTCACAGCTTTGATATCAGTGGCTTTAATATTGCATTGTCCTATTCTCCACACAGATGAAAATGACCTGCAAGAGTACTTTCCTGCATGGTTTCTGGTTTGAGATGGCCACAGAACAGCTGAGAAAGGACTACGATGAAGGCTACAAAATTGAGAGGAAGCACAGAGGAGTAAAGAACACAGCCCATAACCTCCTATTGTCCATAAAATTTGCTCCATTCAGAGAAAATCAAGTCAAGCATCCTTACAACTAATGCTAGGTGAATTTATGTCTCACACTTATCTCTGTTCTTTTATACCATTTCAGACAGATTTCTGTTATTCCTTGACCATACATTTAGTCCTTGAAGATAATGTAATGAAAAAGACATATTTTGCACTTGTATTTTCTTTAATATACATACTTGTTCTACGGTAGAAAGTTATAAAATACATTCTTTTAATTACATAGTGTGGCACAGATGACAATTTCAGAACAGATTAAAATATTAAATCAGGGCTCCATTAAGGAGTCTAAAATTGTAGTCTTGTGACATCCCATATTATTACTACACAACAACAGCTTGGGCATATTGCTGGGAAATGCTGATTATAATATCTCTAGCTGGATCTTCTACACACCAGAGTTAGATATCTTTCAATTGATTTCACTGGGATTTGGATCAGACCCTATACACCATTTTTTATTAAACAAATAATTACCTGCAGTCAGCCTAACATGCGCAAAGCATTGCCATTGCTATTCACATTCAGCTTTCAAAAATTACTGTCTCCGTTTTTTTTAAAGAAAGTGTGCAGCAGAAATTCTTCCCATGGTGCTCAGTTCATCCATAACATGAACACTCTTTATTTATACCAGTCAGACTGGTGCAGTTTGCCGTGCAACTCAACCTAAATATGTCTAGTGATATGTTTTTATGTATATTAGCACTAGGAGGACAATTTTCCCTTCCTACTTGGGTTAAATCTAGGTTTTAATAAGGGCAAGTAATCTAATTCAACCTCAGGAAAAAGGCCTGGAAGTTCTGGGGCTCCCACAAGGCCAAGAGATGATTAGTTAATAACAGAAAACTACCAGTTACTGGGATGAGTGATAATCAGAATTACAGTGAGACACAATAATGGAATCCAATTGAGTGGCTAAAATGATATTGAGGCCTGACAAAGGAATGACCGCAGATCACCTGGCAAGAATACAAAATATTCTCATGCTCTGAAGCCCGTGTTGGATCAGGCTCCTGGCAGGGACCTAGGACTCATGGAGAAAAGTTTTGCTTGCTGGGCTTGTGACCACACAGGAGCAGCCAGTTCCCAAAGGCTCGCACACAGTGGAGAGGGACACAAACTAATGTAGTGTTTGAAGAATTGTAGCCCAAGGGAAGGACTCATTCTGGAGAAGTCTGTGGAGGACTGTCTCCCATTGGAGAGCAGGGGAGAAGTGCGAGGAGGAAGGAGTAGCAGAGACAACCTGTGATGCAAGTACCACAGCCCCCATTCCCCATCCTACTGGGCCACTGGCAAAGGGGAGGTAAAGGTATCAGGAGTGAACTTGAGCCTGTAAAGAAGTGAGGGGCTGGGCAAAGGTGTTTTGAAGTTTGACTTTCTTTCTTATTTTTCTACTTTGATGTGATTATTAACAAATTATTTCTGAGTTGAGTCTATTTTGACAGTAATGGGTGGGTTTCCCTTCCTTATCACAACCAATGAGGTTTCCATGACAGTTTCTCTTCCCTCCCCAGCTGAAAAGTGGAAGTCCTAGAGTGGCTTAGTGGGCACCTGACATCCAGCCAAATCCATCCATCCCAACAACTGAAAATTAAATACTACTTATTGATGGATTTCAGGAGTCTAGCTCTTTTTTACCACATTAAAACAAACAAACAAACAAACAGACAGACAAAACCTCAGACAAGAAAAGAGTTTGTTAATACGCATGGAGAGCTCAAAGTAGGTTTGTTTCCAAGTCATAATGGCGTTTTCTAGGTAATAGTTATTTTCACATCCTAATCCTAAGGTGTGTTGACAACATTTAATAGTAGCTGCTGAGNATATCTTCAACCATCCACACCCATCAACTCACGTGGTGCCTTTGAACAGGCAGTGTTTTTCCTTTCCAGGTATCAGAAAATTAATATGGCTAAAGAACTACAAATGCATCACTTACCCTCTTGCCTTTATCACATCACAGTTCTGAAAAAGACAAACGATAAAGGCAAATGACAAAAAAAATTTAGGCCAACCACATAAGTGGTATGCCCAGAGGAAAGCAAATTGGGGTTCTGTAAAGATATCATTGGTCTAAAAGTTCACTGGAGTCAGTCTGATGTTTAACTGTTTTACTGAGTCTCATCAGGGTTCTTCTGTCTGTGAACTGCCAGGCACAAGTTCTTGTTTAAGTGTCATCCCCTGTGGTTTCCACTTGGATATTGAGAAAGGTCTGGATGAGATAGAAAAGTTGGGAGCTGGGAAAATCTCTTACATGCTTGCTCTCCAGCCTAATAGGTAACACAATAAATGAAAATAATCCTTTGGGATTCATTTAAGGGAACCTATTCATGTTGGAGGATGTGAAGGGCTTAAAGATCATAGCTTTAAAAGGGTGGTGCTCCTTTTTTATAAACTTGAAATGTAATTCAGCTCAAATTTCTGCTTTAAATCCAGATTGTACTGGACAATATTAATATTTCATAGGCAAATACAAGGATGTTGAAATTCATTTGGGAGAAAAGACAAAACTTACATCAAGTCAGAAAAACATTCCATAACATTTGAGGCTGGATAACAGGCTCCAGCAAGTCCATAAATCCTATTTGCTTTCATTGACCTGATGGAGTTTCTTTGGCTCATCAACAAGGGATGTCAGTGCAGCAAGCAGTTTGTTCATTTATTTCCAGAGGCATATACATATACAGAGCCCCTAATGGCCTAAAGCCCAAACTGCGTGCCTGCAGTGTGTCATATTCCATCAGGAGCCAATGTGCAAATAACATATTTCCATTTTTAAAGTCTGAAAAATGTCACAAAAAGCTTTTGGCATTTACATGACTCAGACAATCACACTTACACCCTCTAATTCTCTCTGCAGATAATTTCTAATGTTCACTATATAACCACAGCATGAAATCAGTAAAAACTATTAAAGTAAAAAAGTTCTGCAGCATAGCCATTAAAGTATGCCAAACTAGAAAAAGAGAGAGCATTTTAAATTATACTATTGACAGTTACTCCTTAAAAAGGGAAATCACTTAAACAAAAAATGGTCTTAAATACAAAAGGTTGATTTATCAAAACTTGGCCTTTCATCTTAATACAAACTAGAGAATTTGCTTAAGCAATATTTTTACCTGTGTCATTAAGAAAAATAAATCCACTCAAAGCAGTTCTTTGTCCTTTTTTCATGTTGCATTTCCTTAATAATTTTATTCAAAAATAGTGATAATCTGTGTTTTTAAAAGAAACAAGCTAACAATACAAAGGTTCCATATCTGGACCTGATATAAGGACAATGCAGTACCCATACCTGCTGCATAATTCATGTTTTGTATGATATTTTTGTGGTAGCCACTTATATGAACTCACAATAACAAGGCAAAACAAGAACCCAAAAGCTTTAAATTTGTCCTGATGACAGAGAGGAAGTATAAAGGAGATTTGTTACTAGCAGAAAGAAGAGTAAGGGAAAAGGAACAGCAAGAAATATTCACTTCTTACAGGGTTGTGTTTCCAGAATGGGATGGGAAAATACCAAATGAAACCTGGGCACTAAGTTTGTAAAGAATTTGTAGATGTGTCCCGGTTTTGAGATAAATTTTAGGAGGAAACATCCTCAAATAAACGTCTCCTCTAAAGAAGGCAGGTTTCAGCACTCCCTCTCCCACCGATAACAAAGGAATTTCTTGGAGGAAAGTGAAAAAAACTGTTAGTTTAACAAGCAGAGTGCACACAGGCACAGGAAAAAAAGAATAACAGTTAATATTGAACCTTGTCGCTGCAGAGAAGGCAGCTGGATTCAGAGTTCTTTCTTTAGCTGGCTCAGCTCCTCCCGAGGTCGGGAGTCAGGATGCCATGACCGAGGACCTCCCCACTGGCTCCCACCAATGGTCTGGTTCCTAGACCAGAGCAAAGCCAAACGGTTCCAGAAGAAGCCACAGAAGTCACTGGAGGATTACTACAGCAGTCCTGGGAAAACTCCTTTCCTCAGCTAACAAGAAGCAGCTAGCTAAAGGAAAGGACCTAACTCCCTCTCCCTGCTGCACAGCCAAGAGCGAAGGAGCGTATGTGCTTGAACAAAAGCTGCACCAAGGAATTTCCCCAGCTTCCCTCCCCTCTCCAGGACCCAGCTTAAATCTATAGGACCCATTTCTGGGCATAGAGCAGATGATAGGGGAATACAGTATTTCTATAAAATCACTGCAAGACAAATCTCACACTTTCTCTCCAAGAAAAGATGAAATTAGAAAACAAGGAAGTCATTGAGATGGGATTGCGAAATGAGTGATGGTAACATTCATGGTTTGGAGTGTAGCTGTATGTGCTCATATGCAGAAATTTGGCAGATTGCTGAAGGATGAGTAGAAATGCACAGCTGAGTTGCCATTACCACCAGTCAGCAAGCAAAACACAACAGGCACACTTCAGACAAAGCAAAACTTCAGTTTTTCATTCCTCAACCTACCTCACAGATTGTGCTGTCTTTATGCTGTCACTCATTTTTTAAACTAAAAATAGGATAGGATCTATAAATTGTAAGTCTCACACTATTGTTTTGGATTTTTATGCAATACATTAAAGGTGGGTGCTTTTACTTTGAGTCAGAAAAGGACTTGAGAGAATTTCAAAAACCTTAAACTCAGTTTAGATGCCAGGCAAGCAGAAAATCTGTATGTATCTGAAAAGGAACAGGTCAGACTTCTAGGTGAAGTGCGCTTTGGATATGTAAGAGATACAAGGCATCAATTAACTTTTCAAAGGCTGAACAGTGTGGAAGAAGCAATAGAAGCATCAGGAAAATAATTTAATTCCTTCAGTGCTTATTTGGGTCATTTACTTGTAAGATTATGTATTGGCTAGCAACATAGCTGATGTCAGCTACTGGCAACTGAATCTACATAAAAAACCAGAAAACCAACTTGGCTGTTCAACTTCCATGGGAATTATCACCACTGTCCTCAAAATGGAGGCATGAGAGAAAAGCTAGGATAAAGTTTTCAAATGCCAAAATAGTAAATGAAGATCACTGAGTTATTTGTCAGCCATTCTTTAACATTCCCCAGAGAGACTGGATTTCTACTTTCCTTTTGCACTTGGAGTGTGGGAGCTTGTGGAAGCCAACAGCTGGTCAGAAAGTTTCTCAGACATCAGCTTGGACAACATCGTCATGTACCAGTGAGAAACTCAGCATCAGCAAGAGGCAGGAACCATAAACAAAGAGGAAACACACCTGCTCTAGGGAGGTGGTTATTCACTTGAAATTGCTTCCAGATGAGAATCATTAACACGCAGCCAACGGTGTGAGGGCGTTAACATAAAAGCCAGTGAGTTACAGCATAGAGGATGCAATTTGGGAGAAGAGATATTGTGCAGTGAAGAGGATGCTTGTGAAGTTTGTCTGTCTCAACTAACAACACACAGGCAAGAAAATTGAAACATCTGGTGTTCAGAGATGTCCACAGAGACCTTGTTCCTCAGCAAGTCCTGGGCTGCATGTCCACCTTTCCTTTTGGCCTTCCTGAAATTTGTCCGTGTATGTATGTCACGTGTCTCTTTCAACAACAATGGAGGACTCAAACCAAATTTTAAAATATCCAGTTTTTTCTGTTGCACAGCAACTACCATAAAATCTAACTTTTCCATGGTTTATGTTGTCTGTACGGTTGCTGAAAAGGCAGAAAAGCTGGCATATTTGTGACTAGGAAATATACCTCAAAAAATAGCACAGGGTACTGCAAAGATCTTTCTAGCTATATAAGGCTATAGCTATGATAGCTATCTCATGAAAACATTGATAATTCTGAAAGAAGCAAGAGACTTGAAAGGCTTTAGAAACTAGGTTAAAAATACCAGGCTCCAGGGTCTCATCTTATTCTTGTAAAAATGTACTATGTTGTCAGTGTCAGGAAGCATTTCTAGTCTCTACATCTACCACGTAAAACATACTTGTTTTTATTCCTATGAGACAAAAAATGAATAAGGAAAGAGGCATTTTGTAGCACAAAATGAAAATAATGAATTCAGTATTAAGTCTGTGAGATAGCTAAATGTGTGTGACTTCTTTAGTATCAAAAACTATGTATAAAAATAGGTCAGTTTCCAAGACAGCATAAAATAACAAATTAGTAAATGTCAAGAGGGGGAAAAGATACAGAAATTGACACTATCCTGCAAACTATAGAAAATTTGCAGCTATGCAGTATCAAGCACAAAGGGTGTCAAAGGATGTGTGATAAGAAGATTACTTTAGAGAAGAAAATGATAGTTTTGATGTAATTTTTGCATTACCTTACTGTGCAACACCTGTAACTTCACAACATCTTTTATTTTTGAAATGTTACCAAACACAAATTCAGAAACAACAGTAGAGTAAAAGGACCATATAAAGTTTATCAGAATTGTGACAAGAATTGATTAAATTCATTTTTGTATACAAGTGAGCATGCTACCATAATTTAACATAAACCTAGACACATAGAGATGTTAAGCCAGAAACACAAAAATGTTTTGGTTTGGGTTTTTTTCCCTTCACAGTGATAAGTTACAGAACTGTTCTCTCATATAGAAAGATGTGAAAAATTTTTATTAATTTGTACTGCTTCCAAGTAATATGAAGCCCTGAAATTGCACAGCTCAAAGACACAGAAGTCTCACAGAAGATCATTCATCCACACTGACTTATAGCCAAGCAGGTAGATATTTAAATGGATAAAAGCAAGTCAATTGGCCTACAGTTTTTAAGGAAATAACAGTGTGAATTACAAAAAGTAGAACAAAGTCAGAGGACCTAAGGATTGCATGAATTATATGAAGTTTTGAGGCTTAATACCATAAAAACTAAAATAACATCCAAATTTTACACAGGGGAACATTTCTAGCCAGATGATGTGCAAATTTAAGCCAGAAGAGTTGAACAGGTGATCCAGGGTGTTTGGAGCAGGTTTCTAAGGATTCTGTACACATTAGAGAAGAAAGAGATGATGTGAACTTTGTAATA
>VZTR01019661.1:30946-47404 GCA_013400775.1 Chaetops frenatus | reverse complement strand
ATGACAGCAACCAAAAAAGTAGGAGAGACCCAAGGTCTGTATTTATCAGACACAGTCTGAAAGACTTGCTGATCTTATAGGAAGCAACCCTGACATCTACTCTTGCCATTGGGCAGATCAACATGCCAACTTCACATTTGTGTCACTAACATTTCCTCAACTGTACTTCTCAGAAAAATGGAGAAGAGAAACACCAAAAATTTCTTAGAAACATTTTCATAACTTTTTTGTGTGGTTCATTTTCAGTTCATTTTGGGATTGNGAACAGCAAGCTACGGAGCTGCTAACAAATATATTTGTTTGAAACATATATTTATAGCTGGGCTCATGCTGGACAAAGTAAAAGTTTCACACAAATCAATCAGTAATTATTTTCATCTGTCTCACTACAGTATGCTTACACTTCAAATCCTGACAGGCTGAGATGTCTTCCCAGTACAGCTTTTGGAGGTTGAAACCTCCACACACATGGCATCTGAGAATTTTGTTGCAGCAATTTCTGTCCAGCCATCTCTGCTGATGTGATGTTCAGAAGTGTTCCTAAGTGGCAATTCTACTGGAAAGCAAAGATATATCTGTGCTGGAAGAGCTTAAATCCTCCCAAAATAAAAAATGCAGTGAAATGACCTTTTCTCCTGTTTGTTCTGTTGCAGCTGTGTGTTCATGTAGTGATTTTCAGGCCTTGTAGCTGACTATTTCTGCAGGACATTGGCATTCACTGCCTTCTTTATTTCTGCATGAATATGTAAAAACAAAATTGTCATGTTGTTTGAACAGATTTCTGGCCAGCCTTATTTTAGAACTGGAGTTTGTGCACATAGTTGGCTATTTCAAACTATCAGTCTACTCCAAAAGGTTTGCTTTGTTTAGTTAAGAGGCAAAAAAAAAGAGCTGGTGACACTAATTCTTGGAGGTTGGAATTATCATATCAAACAGTGTTCTAAACTTGGGACATCCCAGTGTCTCTTCATCTGGTTTGTGTTTTTGGAACAAACAGTGCATGACTTAGACTCAGTTTTCATACACATCATAAACTCCAGCCAAAGGGAAAAATAAAAAGAAAACCCTACATTGTTATGACATGGCTATAAATACAGACATTGAATTATAACAGTAAAATATGTTATGCAAATTGTAGCTAATTTTAAAATAGCCCAATCTGACTGCCTACAGAGTGTAGAATTATACAGTGTTGTTCAAACTCCTAGTTAATTTTTCACGCCTTCCAGCCATTCCTATTACTCCAAGTTTCAAGTTCTAACAGCCATTGAAAAGGATTTCTATTGCCATGTAAAAAAAGAAGTGGGCAGATCTGCAAAGCACTATGAGTTACTTGTTTGCTTCAGATGGGTAACTGGTGATTGCTCCTTCTTCTGCACACTGAGCTTCTGGTGTCTGCTCCCTTCTGTGATGTTAGACAGAGATTTACAAAGATGCCATTTGGCAAGATATTTCAGAGAGATTTGTTGTGCGTGTTTTTTGAGTGTGAGGCATCACAAGTGGTTTTAGCCTCCCAGCTGTGTTTCTTAGCATATGGGGCTGGCAAAAGCTGCATGTGATATGACAGCACTGAATTAAGTTTGAAACAATACTTAAAGAAAAGGCTTGAAGAAGAAAACAAGGCCACTGTCCATCTGATGGAGATCACACTGAGTAAACAAATTCAGTGAGAGGTCAATGAATTCTGGTTAAGAAAAAAACCCAGATCTTTGGACTGGCAAGAGACAGTGCCTAGGAGCCATTTAAAGAAACCATACTATTTGCCACTGACCTTTTCTGGCTGTGACTGTCCTCTACTGATATAACATACATCTTACAAGGAGAGTTTTCTGATCTGAGGGACATCTACCTATTAGACAAAATGCTCCATCCTTCCCCTTCACCATCACAAAAATATGGCCAAAGCAAAGTTAATTACAATGTATCAGGAGTTTCAAAGAAACAGGTGGGGTGGGGAGAGGGGAAGGAGAAGAAAAATAGTATGTTAAAATCCTGTTGGGAACCAGCCAGGGAGCAATGCCAACCTCTGATCGTAAAGCTAAAATATGTTTGTCTTAGGGGGTTTTCCTGTCTCCCTGTTTCTGTGTGGAGTGCCAGGCCAACTTCATAGGGGAAAACCTCAGTTTGGGATGAACTGGAAACTTGGCAGTCCATAGAATGACTATTGTCTCTGTCTTCACCTGCATGTCCCCAGTGGGCCCGCATCCTGCTGCAGTCAACTTTTCTGGGCAAAATGGACTCTCTTTCCTATGTTCAATAGCCAGTCTTGGCACAGTGTGTTTACAGCATTCCTTAGAGCCTGGAGCACTCTTCCTGATAAATATGTACTTTGCCACAGCCATGGCTACTTTCCTGTATTAAATACAGTCTATTATATGAGCTCTGCTTGTGCAAGGGCTTTTCAACCACATGTTTGTATCCACACCTCATGCCCTGCCCAAACAAGTTTGTCACAGGATCTCTTCTGGCCACCTCTGCTGCAGCATAATGCTACTGACAGGAATTCTCTTGAGCTTGTTTACTAAGAAGTGACTGGTTGCTGCAGCCGGGCAAAAGGGAGAGACTACTTTGGCTCACAAGGAATAACCAATGTATTTCCTTTATTCTGCTGCAGTTTCCTACCTATCCTTGCTCCCAGTCCATTCAACAATTGTGTTTCAAAATATTCAAATTCTGCCCCTACGTTTTTATTTTGTATCTTACTGGTAGAATTAACAATTCCCTGAAAATAAACAGATAGGCAAATTACACAGTTGGGTACATGCAGCACAGTGGTGTGTGTGTGTATTTGTTAGTAGCTGGACTAGGACTGTTTGCAAGACACACTTTGTTTGATGATACNACAGTGCTTAAATTTGATTCTTTCCAGCATGCCCTCCAGACAGAATTTCTACTGGATACACTACCTTCTCTCCTAATTCAGTTGAAGACACATGAGGAGCTAAAAGCCAGGGATCACAGCACAGCACCAGGTGACCAGTTCAGAAATTCCCTCCCTATTTATTGCTAGATTTCAAACACTTGTGTTGTTTTTCTCTTGCCCTTTTTGTCAAACGGTGAATACTCTGAGGTTAGATGAGGCAGGATAGTTTCCAGACTTGGTATCACTCATTCTGTATATGCAATAAGCACTGTATTGTGTTGATATAAACAGCTCCCAAATCTGGTGTGCTAATGTTTCTTGCCTAATTTTTCCAAATGGAAACTACTTGCCTAATGAGTCACTGTGTGTTTGTTTCCTCCTTCAGATTATTCTTCTTGGGAACCTCCACGCCCTGATGATCCACCACAAGAATGGTTCTCTTTTTTCATTTCTCTGTAGGATGTCCAATTAGGACATTCTTTTGCTTCCCATCTTTTTCCATTACCAAAACCATCATTTTCCAACTCCTCAATCACAGATGTAGTTGTAGGATATATATTATGAGGACTTATCCTAGGTTACATGTGTCCCTGCTCCTGCAAATACAACAGGTGCTCCACACATGGCAGAGATCTCTGTTTTCATTCTAGTCTTGCCCACACCAACTTCTTCAGACTTCACATTTTATTCAGGAGTAGAGGGAAAATACAGAGACTTAGTAAAGTACTTAGCCTTCTGAAGCAGAAGCAGGTAGCAAACTGCGCTGTATCTCAAAACAGAAGAGGTTTATTATTATTTAGTGTATTAAACCACTCTTTAAGACAGTTATCTGTTGCCTAAGAGAGCTGGAACTCTCTGGAACTGGGGTAGTGCCTGAGATTTTAATTTACTCCTTTGCAATTTTCCTGTTTAATTATGTTTGAAATAAAGTAAATAGCTTCCATGGTGGCTTCTGGGACCAGTTTTCACTGAAAGGATGCAAAAAGAGTAAACAGTTGACAAGCACAATGACAAAACATCGAGATAATTCTGTCAGTGACAACTTGCTCCATGATACTGGTTGTGTATCATGTATAAATACACAGAAAAAAAGGATCTGCTTGTTTCATAGCAAGCTTATTGCCCTTTGATGGAAGTTTTAAAAATACTTTAAAAACTGTTCAGTTGTTTAAAATCGGAAGGATTTTTCTCTTCTCAATATGCTGGATGCAACACCAAATAAATCTGTACATGCAGAAGATGGCAATATGGTTATTCATTTTAATCAGCACTTAAGATTAAAATCTTCTATTTCCCTGATTGTTCATTCATTAAATCAATAAAATTAAGGTAAACTTCTTAAAAGCATTCATCTGTGACTTCAAGTCACAGTTTGGCTTTAAATTTTATTTTCTTTTTTTTTTTCTGTTAAGAAAAGCAGATGTATTTATTTCCTCTTTTTCTCTCAAATATCTGTGATATCATCTGCCTGACTCATCTAGGCTGCAGTACCTAGCCCTAGGCAGCTTTTCTAGGCCAGCTCTTACCCAAAGAATCTTTTAATGCCTACTCTGAGTGCAAGGCTGCCACCAGTGGCCCAGTTTGAGGCCTGACCTTCACAGGATGTGTAGCAAAGTGTGGCAGGCAACCTTGGCCTTTAGCCCTGAATATCAGCCTTGAAGGCCAAGTTTGGCCAAAGACCAAAGTTCAGGCAAATGGTTTTTGGTATCTTCAAGTGGCAAAAATATGGAATGTAGAGTATTTACCCTGGATCCCCACCAACACCTGCACTGTGCTGGGATGGCAGCAAGGCAGACTGTCAACAGCACAGCACAGGGAGCTGCTGAGAGAGAAAGGGTGAGCATATCCTCCAAAGCAGGAGCCTGCTTGCTGGCTTGATGTTGTTTGTCTACACGTGCATCACCTGGCACCTGCTCCCACATGTCCTGCACACCAGGGTATAGTAAACATGCAATAAACCCTTGCCCTAAAAAGCATCAGAGGGCAAAACGCTCAGTGTCCCCTCTGAGCACAACTCTGTCATGAACTTAGAGCATACCCCTGTAACACTGAAGAGATCAGGCTTTTAGCAGCTGTGGATATAGGCAAGTAAAATGAGTGCTGTGGTCTTCAGGACCTTGCAGCTTCCCTGTTTGTCACCAAAGACAGACCTTCAGCATCACTGAGCTGGCACAGGGAGTTGAGGGGATTACCCTTTCCTACCTCAGCTCACAGAAAAACATGCTGCTTTGACTTGCAGCCCCCAGATTTCTGAATCAGGCAAACACTTGTCAGCCAGTTGCTGCTGGGAAGACGAAGCAAAGTGGCAGCTTCAGATTCAAATGCAAATGCTGCTGGAGAGCATCTGAAATAAAAATTGTGTTCAAAAGTTGAAGGTCCTTTTTTAGCCAAACATCTTGAGCTTCCTCAAAGCAAGCATGCAAGAGGTGGCTACAGAACCAGTTGCAGATAAAACACCTGCTTTCTACAAAGCTATCTGGAGGATCTGCATGTCCCATCAGACTAATTTTGGTTCTAGAGAAGGAAGGGGAGGGAGATTGCTCAGTCTGCTGTTCTCAGGGGAATCCTGCAACACAGAGGTTGCTATATTAACCACTTCACTGTTTTGTGCCAATCTTGTTATCTGTTCTTGTTAAAACCTTTATTATTCATGGATGCAAAAATCTGATCATTAAAGCAGCATAAATATTCATAGCATGTGCATTTCATTTAGCTGCTTGGCAAAACTTCTCTGGAGTACAAGAGTTTTGAGGAAATCTGGCTAATGAGACCAGAGCACAGGAAGTATGCATGAGTTTTCCTTTCTTTTTACCTGCAAATAAATGCAGAATAACTAATGAAATAAACAACCACAAAAGGGGCACGAATTCACCAGGAAGGATGACATGCACACTTGCTTTGGTTTCTGTGCCAAGGGGAATGCAAGGTCTTTTGTAATGCAATTATGTGCAAGAACCAGGATATTGTAAAACTAAAGCATGATAAGCATCGCTGCATGGGTTTATCCCGCTTTGCCTCACATTTAATGTCTAACCATTAACACTGTACGTGGTCCGCACTCTTGTTCAATCCTTTTTTAAGGAAGAACTGCCACTTTTCTCTCTGCAGCTGTACTAAATCGAAATGTGGCTGTATTCCTCCCTGTGACAGTCATTATATCTACACTGGTAGATATATCCACTCCTGGTCCTCCTCAAAGATCTTTTTGATGGCAGAGATAAAACAGCAATTTGCTCCCAAAACAAATTCTAACAACTACCATTAAAACATCTGCTACACAGAGTACTCTGCACCTGGGAAAGACCTCTCATGAGGGCCTAGTTCATCAAAATCCTGAGCTGCCAGCTCCACATGCAACAGCTCCAGGAGGTGCCTTGCAGAGTGTAAGACTTCCAAGTTAATCCTGTTTTAGAATAGCAAGGTGAGATGTGTATTTTTAAATGCTAGGGAGTTTCCAAAACTGAGCAACGTTGGCCTAATACAGTGGGAAATCTTTCCTTGTTTTCTGCAACCACAGACCAGGGAACACAATCAGGCACCTTCCAGGTTTTCTAGTTCATGTTTTAACAAATTTCCACAAATAAGCAAGTCTTCTACTCACAGGCAGTTTACACCAGTAACCACTTTCCGGGCTTAAAGTCTGCCGTATACTTCCCACTGCTGCTCAGCCATCTGTGACTGAATGAGCTCTTTCTTACCCACCCCATCTCCACCCTCATTGTAGTGAACAGAAGCACTGGGATACACGCAGTGCTATGTAATGCACAGCATGCCAAGTTTCCACTGAAGCATTCACACCCAGCCAGGGGCTTGATGCTTCTGACCCTCCTCAGACAAGGATAGTTGCTGCAGGATCACAGCTTGTCATTTGCAATATGTAACACTCCATTTATTCCCAGTACCCAAGTGTAAATGCGTTGGGACTTCAGTATCACATCAGGGTTGCCATGTTAGGCCTAAAGATGCTTTTCTTCTGCTGTGTTCAGCTTCTAGGCTTGTTATTCTTTTGTTCAGCTAGGTAAAGTGGCAGTGAGAAGAGCAAAAAGCCAAAGCCCCATAAACTTCTTGGACTAGTGGTCAGTGTTTGGTCAAGCAATTAGTTGAGACACCATAACTTAGAGTACATGAGAACAAAAGGCACAATTGGTTCTCAGCAGAACAAGGATCAGAGGGATACATACACCTTCTGTATCCTATCGATTCACTTGACCTTTCCTTTTACAAATACCATCCAGACAAAAACTTCAGTATTGTCAACGGTGCTTTGACTCTGGATAGATAAATGCATTTAAATGCTAAAATTAGTACTGGAAAGTATATATTGCTAAGTGGGCAAGTCCCAAAAAATAGCACTTAGTGAGAGCAGGCTTTGAACATAAGAACTGAGAGACTGGCTGTGGGCAAGAACTGTGACACTTGAGATTGTATATACAGCAGAAGTACCTTCCATCCTTCCTTGACTTCACAGATACGTTACAAGGTGGAGAGGCTTCTAGAAATTGCTCTATACTCTTGATCTTGAATGCACTGTATGCATTCACAAAGTGCTAGGCAAAAGAGAGAGTTCTTCTTTCCCTCCAAACACACATCTAGCTTACCACCCTGCAATTTCTCATATTTATACTTCTCCTTGTGTAATCAAATAACATGAGAGCTTGCTTGAAGAACCATCATAGGAAAAATGAGTGTTTCAAGATGTGCTGGTGGCTGCAAGAGTTATCTTGTGGTTTGAATTCTTCCAAATGAAATATGACTGACAGTATTAGTCAGCTAACAGATTTATCTGGGGGGAGGGAACCAACTGAAAACCTACTTAGCACAATATTTTTCGTAGTATCTCTCTTTTTGAACTTTCCTTAGAGGTTACTTTTTCATCTAATAAAGACTTTGCTTTAAAAGCTTCTATGTGGTCTAAGGGAAAATTTAAAAAAAAATTCAAATTGGTGGTATTTCAGGTTGTTTGAGTAGCAGAAGCAAATCAAATGTGCTGAAAGCAAACACAAATAGCCATGTATAAGAGCTGTCTGCACTGCAGCCTTTACAGTGAAGACTCAGTCTTGGTTTGGGCTCTTATGCATACACCTGTAATATGAAGTTGAATCAGTCTTTAAACTAAACTTCCCAATAAGGGAAAATGCTAACAAAAATAAGAGCTATAAGGAAGGAAGCACTTTTCATTCGTGTGCTGCTAAAGCCTGTAAAAAATGTAACCATCCCAGTTGGTTACCACATCTCTAACCTGTATAAATCAAAGCTTTGTTTTAAATGAAAAAAACCACTTTGGCACACAACCATATTATAGCAGTATGATGCATGCCTGAATATTCCTAAGAATGCCCTCAGAGGTACTCTGTGAGCAGAAATATTCTGCAGAAGGGAAGATGAGGGAGTACAAAGGCCCATTGTGCACTCTAATGCAGAAAAATGAAATCAAATACCATTCTCAGCAAAAGCAGAGTGTCTTCTGAGCAAAGGCTATTAAGTGTGTCAGACAGCAGGATATTTTCTGGACATGGCTATTATGTTAAAACATACCGAACATGTGTCACTTATAACCCTGTCCCGGTTGTAACATCACAGCTCCAGAGGAAAAAAAAATCTGATCCATCAATTCTTTGTATCAAATACTAAGACGCACTTTTCTTCTCACCAAGCTGTCACTTCCCATTTTTAAAGAAGGTTAGAGTAAGTTATAATTAGTGTTTTCTGCCCTGTCAACTAATTAAATATAATAAAAATCTTTCTGTGAGCTTAATGCTAACACACTGCAATTACAGCAGTTTTGAATGCACAGTACATGTACTACAGGTTTTGGTATGTGCTCCCCACCTTTTATGACCTAAATTCTCGGGTTCAACCTATCACATAAGTAGTGAGTAGACACTGCCAAAGACAACTATTTCAGACCTAAACACAACTCAACACCAATGCAGTCCTGTACTTTTTGAGGCACTACTACATCAGCGTCTGGGGGCAGGGTGGAAGGAAGAAGGAGGAGAAAGCCATCCACTTTCTTCCCCTTCCCTTCAGGAGGAACCCTTAGTCAAATTCTCCCATTCATTAGGTTTGGCTGCTCTGAGCCTTTTTTGTAAAGAAGGATACTGCTGATATTTCAAAGCCACTTCTAACCTCATCTCTTTGCCATTCTGACACATCTTGGGGTGAGGGGGACGGACTGCAACTGCCCTGTTTGCACAACTCCGGGGCTGGCTCTACTTTTCAAGAAGTAAGTGTTGCACCTTACAACCACGCAGGGGAGGAAGATTGCTGGCGAGGCCCAGAGCAGGGCAAAGTGTTGATGGAAACCATGTAATGCACCAGCACACGGCTGATAGGGTGAGGAGCTGAGATCCACCAGAACACTGGTAGTTACAGCTCTAGGTACTCAGTTGTTGTGTCCATGGCACACATTTTTTGCCCATTCCCACTCATACTCCTCTCATCGCCTGTCCTGTACCTGGAAACATTCAATGTCAGTTTGGATGGGGCTCTGAGGAGCCTGACCTAGCCAAAGATATCCCTGCTCATTGTGGGGGACTAGAAGACCTTTAAGGGCCCCTTCCAACCCCAACCACTTTATGATTCTGGGTAAGGTAGGTACAAATTGCCCACAAAATGAAAATGCAAGTAATTAAGCAAAAATGTAGTCTAAAAGAATCAATTAAAATGATGAAAATCTTTAATTTTATTTAAGTATAATTGTACGGACACGTGTATATACAAATACAGATCTTATGGGGCAAGGGATTTGGGTGGGTTGTTTTTTTTTGTTTTTTTTTTTTAACATTTTAAGTTTATATAATGTCAGCATTTCAAAAACAGCACTCAATGAATAAGTGCAAAGAAACTGCAAAGCAGGGCAGTACAAGCACAGGACCACACTGAGCTGGACTTTCATACCCAGATGCATACACAATGAGTGTCTTCAATGGGGTGTCAAGAGTAAGCATGGTAAGCGGATTTCGCAGACTCATGGGTAACCTCCAACATGCCAGCATCTATTAAACTGTACAGACAATGGCAGCAAGCCTATTGTAGGGAGATTTGTCTCACATCTGAGAAGCTCAAGGGCGAATGCATGGGAAAAACTCAGTGATGCCAGACCAGAAACAGATCTGCCCATTCACAGCTCCAAATTAAAAAAGGAGGAGGGTGGGAGAAGAGGCAGGGCAGGAAGAGGGAAGATAAGTGTGGAGGGTTGTACATTAAAACTGGTGATTACAAAATCCAAGTGTAATGAATAGAGGAGAAGAGTTAAGACTCTAAACCTCTGAAAGTGACTGAACCCATTGCGCTCATAAGGAATGGATTAAGTTCAGTTTTGAGGGCTAGGGGTGGGAATCAACAGGTACAAATACAACCATTTTCCTTCCACAATTATAGAGGAAAGGAAACAATCTACTCAACTACTCTCAGTACTTCCCAAATTTGTTTCTATTTCTTTTGGAACCAAGTACATACATATATCGCACATGACACTGGCAAGATCCCTTCTGGAAAAAACTATTCATGGGAACAAATCCAGAAGGAAAACAGGAGGAAAAAAAATACAAATTAAAAAGAAATAAACAAACAAAGTAACAGAAAAGTTGTTATATCCCCAAAGCCTTTTTAGAAACAAACATGATACAAAAGAACAAAACTAACACAGAAACCACAGGGCTCCAACATAAGACCTTTAAACACTGAGGACAAAACATTTATCATCAAAATTCATGTTGTTCCAGGTCTTGACATTGTGAAGTCTTGCAACAGATGAACGATTTTCAAAGATGAGTCCTGTATGCTGCAGTGTCATGGCCACTTGTCTCTCAGTTCTCAGCCATGATCACACTTGATGCTTCAAAGCTCTGTCTTGTAATCAACACGTGATTTTAATATCCTGAAAGTCTATTGTTCTCACTTACAAAAGACATAAGAATCAAATTAATATTTTATTATCAAACACTATATACAACAGAGGTTGCTAATAATACAGAATTTAAAGAACATAGCTTTAAGTTTTACTTGTCTTTCCTTCGCCATCCAGGTAAGTACAGTACAAAACAATATTCTAAACTAACACGAAATGTTACCTTGTCTATTGAAGGATACACAGTATCCACTAAACTGACTGATCCCTATTTTGCCTGCTTCACATTGCAATGCCCTTGGCAGCCAGGAGTGCAGGTCATGGGCATAAGTAACCCACCTTAGGCTGGGGAGAATCAGTACCTCAGACTTGAGCAGGGGCAGATGAAGGGTAAAGGAGCAACAAACTCCTTAATTATCAGCAACGTCTGCATTTAAAGCATCCAGAGGTTTGCAACACAACACAAAGCCCACCGACATTTATGTACTTGGTACGACTGGGATTGCCTAATGCCATCGAGTATCAAACTGGCAGCGCCTGGAATGCTGCTCCCAGCCCTGCTGGGCAAGCCCAGGGTCTATCGCCTCTGCTGTCCCTCACCTCTGCAGCAAGGCCCTGGGACAATGTGAAGGGGTGACTTTCATCAGGAGTAACACTAGTGACAGTCCTTCGCTGTGGGTAAATGTACGTCTTCAACACCATTCAGAAACAAACGATGACAGATGAAGTCACCATTTCTACATCAAATCTGCACTGGTTGTGTGTCTGCCTGCAATTACTATAAATCATTTTAATATGGTTACACACCATGCAGTATTATCTGTACTCTGGTTAATAATCCATTTGATAAGGTGCATTCTGATTAAGCTCACCTCATCCAAAGCTTTTTAATTCCTGCCTACAGGAAGTATTAGTGTGTGTATGAAGTATATACACATTAAAGACAGCAAAGGACCAGTCAGCCTGTAATGAGATGATGACTACCCTCACTGTTTGCACTGTGTGTCTTTATTCTGTACGCTTCGCACTAGAGCAAATTTCCGGCATTCCTCCTGTAAGCACAGGCCCTGTATTCATGAACATGTATGATATCAGGCAAGCCCAGGTCATAGCTCACCATGCATAAAACCTCCCTTTACATCTCAAATTTATTTTCCCCTCTCCTGCCTCAACTTCTGGAAGGCTTTTCTTCATTTAAAAATAAAAAGCCTATGAAGTGCCGTCCACTAATGGCATCACTCAATTTTGTTACAGCAGAATTTTTCTTCATAATTAATATAGAAAAATCTTGTTTTGCTTGAATATGCTCGATGTTTTGTTTCATTTAACTTAATTACCATAGTTTTTGTCAGAAAAGCTCTGTTTCAGTCTGGGTCTGAAATTTCACTGATTATGCTCAGCAGTCCAAATTTCATGGCAGTCTAGCCAAAAAATACCCCAAGGCTTGCACTTCCTGGCAAATTACTTTTTAAAGTTTTGTTAGCCAAGGCTCAGATTACTTAAACAGGGTCACTCCTAACTCCATCAAACAAGACAGTCCCATTTCCTAATTGCATCAAGGGTTACCGCTTCTCTCACATGTTTAAATAGGACAAGCATATATACTCACTCTCAGCATAAAGTATATCTAAATAATGTATTTTCTATTCTAGTGGATTTTTAAAAAAATATTTTGTTAAGTCTTTGGGAGCCCATCTAGTTTATCTCCAGCTGATAAACACGTTTCCTCTACTCTTCAAACTGCTGGAAGGGGAAAAGATAAAAAATCAACATTGAGTTCATATTCCATACTTCTTTTCTTTCCCCCCACCAAACAATGCTATTAGACTGCCCTGGCTTCTTCTACATGTGATTTCCCATGACTGAGGAACTTACAGGAGAGACAAATCAAGAGCACACTGGAGATCCTGTGTCCCAAACATGTTTCCTCTGGCCACCAATGTCCTCTTTTAGCATGGATTAACACCCAGAGCAGCATCCAAGGCTATCAGCTACTTAGTCAGTGCTGGGGAAGGTCACTTTATTCTCAAAAGTGCCTCTGCATTTCAAGAAAAAAATTTTAGCACCACGGTGATTTGTTTTAAAATAAAATAAGCCGGTGTGCATTATCCCCTTAAAACGAAATAACAGAGGCACTCACACCCCCAGTGAAGTTTCCTAAATCTGACCTTGCCTTCTGTGTGCTAACATTCCTAAATACTACCTTTTTCATCTCACCAAAGACCGCATGTGACTTGTGAGCACAAATTTTACTGTCAAAGATGTTTCAAGACAGTCCTATAAGAAACATCATCTTTCCCTTTCAGAAAGGGAGTTCATTTAGAAACTTCTGGAGGAAATGGTGTTGTGTTATGTCTATTTTTAGTATTTCCCCTCCAGTCCTGACATGGTGACACAATGCCTTGCATGACCATCTTACAGTGCTGAACGAAAAGGCATAAATATTGTATCACAGAGAAAGACTCTCCCAGGTTTTCATTCACTTTCCTTATCCCTCACTGACCGCATCTGCCACTACACTTCCTTGTCCACATACAGATGACACAGTGAGCTAACAGAGGTGACTTCTTAAAGGAGAATGCAGAGGAAAATAAGAATCACTAGTGTCACTATTATAGTTTGGCATTTTCATTTGGAGTCCTTTTATTTATATGGAGGGGTTAAGAAAGTCACAGGATAGGTAGGGGTGGGTGCTGAAGCTAGTTATCCCCTTCAAATTTTTGCTGAGTTCAGGCTAAAAGGGAGAAGAAAAGGGAAAAATAACAATTTGACATCTGCAAAAACAATAAAGTCCCTTTCCTGGGATGAGCAGTTAGGTGGATCTTTGATGTTCCAAGACCCTGATATTTTCTGTGACAGGTTGCCGGAGCATACTGTGCTATAATATCAAAAGCATTGCCAGGAGGAACAATAGAGTTGCCAAAAGCCGGCTGGGTATCCTTGGTGTCTGTGCCGCGTTCTCACCACGGGATGGCTCGGCTGACTCATGTACGGTATCATCTGTTCAAACAGAAAGCATACATTCCAATGAGATTTTGCATCCTTAATAAACTCTCACTGAGCCGACAACTGTAAGTAGATTTCAGTGCCTTTATGAAATAGGGCAATGAACCTTGTGCTGTCATTGACTTTCACAAGCGTGTAATACCTCATTATGTAACCAACTTGGGGCCAAGTCCTGCATTTCTTACTGGCAAAACTCCCATTGAAGACCAGAGGAGCAGAAAGTAAGTCTGATTTCAGCAGATTGAGGAATGAAAGATTCTTCTTCCAGTAAAACACTGTGGGCTTTAGCTTTGGATGTCTCATTAGACAGCAACATCAGTTGGGAGGCAGCTAAATAAAAACACCTGATTTTTGGAAGTGTTGCACATGCCCAGAATTAGTTTTGCAGTTAGTCCCCTTATTCGGTTACAGATTTTTCCTCCTGAATTTGAAATGACAGCCTGTAAACCTGAGCAGAGACTTCCCTTCCCTCCACAAAATTTCCACTGCATCTGGGGATGAGCAGGAGATGAAGATCATTCCTCCTTTCTTGAAACAAGATTTTAAAGGCTAACACATGACAATTGCCAATTTTATAGAATATATACTCAATTTGGAAAATCTCACTACCTTTCATGGTACACAAAATAGAGATTTAGATATATGCTGCTAGAACTAGTGAAAAAAGAACCAGCTGAGTTAGGAAAACATGCTTATGCATTAGCTGCAGAAGAAAACAAGGTAGCAAATATTAAATATATGACACATAATAAAGCCCTGTTTAGTTTTTGTAAACTTGAGATCAGCTTAAAAGCCACAGCTTGTAAAACAGAAAAGGTAGGCAAAGTCAAAATCAACTTTGATGTTGTTACAGCAGTGGTATTTTTCTCCACAAAGCCCTCCATATCCTCCATATCCAAAGCTATCTAATTTAGCTATTCAAAAAGCAATCAGTCTGAGGCTCGCCATAAAAAAATCAGCTCTTGTTTCTCATTACTAAATGAAAGGAAAAAGCCAAACCTTTTTAGGAAGTGTGAGGTGGCCTCAAAATACATTTGCAAGCTCATTTTAGAACACCAAAATTTCCAGCAAAATTAATAGTCTCTCACCTTCTTAATACAATAACTCCCCATTTTATGAGAGATGTCAATGTGTCTGATCTTCTGCCTCATAGCTCCCATCTCAAAAACTTGCACTGCCAGGATTACACTGGGTGAGACCTGAGCAGTTTGAGCTACAGGCACTAAGGGAAGCAGGATTCAGGACACTGGGATCACCACACTGTTTTGTCATAGAGCCTTTTATGTTACTTGGCTTTAGCTACAAGCAAGCTCCCTCCCTTTCATACCCCTGACACCTAGCACAAAATCAGTAGAGCACTTAGCATAATTTAGGTTAATAGGCTCTTCAGCCCCAGCTCAGTTACACAGCAAGATGCACAGTAAACTGAATTAGCAATTTATCACATGTACTTTCTCCAGCACTAATTGATGCTATAATCACATAAGGCTTATCAACAGGTTTCAGTGCTGCTCAAGGCAAAAGTATGAAAAAGCAAGCACTGATTAGCTGTAAATATGTTCATGCTTGTAAGAAAGAGACATCTCTTCTTGGTGGTGCCAAGCAACAGCATAAGAGGCAAATGGCAGAAACTGATGCACAGGAAGTTACACCTGAAGAGGAGGAACTTCACCTACTTTACTGTGTAGGTGACTATGCACTGGAACAGATTATCCAAAGAGGGTGTGGAGTCCTCCTCACTGGAGACAGTCAAAAGCCATCTGCACATAATCCTCAGTAACATGTTCTAGGGGACGTGCTTGTGCATGGACGTTGGATTAGATGACCTCCAGTGGTCCCTTCCAGCCATACCCACTCTGTGATTCTGTAGCATCAGTGGCAAAGTCTGTCTGGAATGGCTTAAGTTGCAGCTCCATGCTATGTATGGCAAGGAGACCTCCCAGGCATATTGGGCCCAAACAAGGCCCTAGTATTTTTCCTCCCAGTTTATTCCAAAGGAATCTAAAAATATCAGTGAATGCTGGCTTCTGAAAAGTGCTAATTTCAGTGGTCATCAATACCAAAAGCTGTTTCACATTTCACTTCTGAGTTACAATCTTGTACTTTTATGACACTGCAATGAGAATACAGTACTTCTCAAAAGCTTGCTTCTCAATCAAAATGTATTTAACAAGTTACAAGGAAAAAATAACCCTGTGTTGTCCACTCTACCTCCTTTCATATATTTAAAGTTAGCTCTTCCCAATATAGAAACATTTACTCACTGCTGGTGAACTAAAACTGCAGAGAAGAATGATGTGCACTACCTTCTACCTCTAGAATTGCAAATAAGTCTAAATTTGCAACACTGAATGTCAACAATTTTGGCCTAATTACATCAGTGAGTCAGCACTAAAACACAATAGGGCAGAACTAGTGTATAGCAGTAATAAATCCTCATTCTCTCCGACTATCAGATACTGCCACAACTGTAACACTGGCTACTGCTGAAAAACTCAATGAAAAAGCACTAAGATAAAAAGATTACTTCTCCTAAATGAAAAATATGGAGATATTCTATGATGTCATTCTTATAAAGCCATTCTTCACAGACGAATTAATTTCCATGTAATATTAAGGGATTCCTTTTGAGAAATCACACGGGTTTTCTCTCAATGCTGTCACAAGCTTCCTGCATTCATATATTAGAACACATGATTCATCTGCAGTTATGATAATCACTTTACAAATACGATTT
>VZTR01019660.1:26507-56144 GCA_013400775.1 Chaetops frenatus | reverse complement strand
CGAGCCGCTGCTGCACGGCCAGGTAAGGGCGGAGCAGCCGTGCGGGGACACAACTTTCCCGGAGCCGCCGCCAGCCCCGGCACCGAGACCCCCCCGCCCGAGGAGGAGACGCGCCGGGCAGGATGGGGGCGGCGGCGGGGCTGCATCCTCCTTTCGTGAGCTCTGCATCCTCTCCTTCCCAAGCTCTGCATCCCCCTTTTCCTGGGCTCTGCATCCCTCTTTTCCCGGGTTCTACATCTCCCTTCCCCGGGCTCTGCACCGCCCTCCTTCCCAAGCTCTGCATCTCCCTTCCCTGGGCTCTCCATGCCCCCTTTCCCAGGTTCTATATCCTCCTTCCTAAGCTCCGCATCCCCTTTCCCCAGGTTCTATATCCCTTTCCCCGGGGCTCTCCATCCCCGCTTCCCCGGCTTCTACATCCCCCTACCCAAGCTCTGCATCCCCCTTTCCCTGAGCTCTCCATCCCCCTCTCCCGGGTTGTGCATCCCCTCCTTCCCAAGCTCTCCATCCCCCTCTGCATCCCTCTTTTCGCCCCCTCCCCATGCTCTGCAGCCCCTCGGGCTCGGTCTCCGGCTCCGTGTTGGAGCGCGGCACTTCCAGCGGCTCTGGAGACGTGCGGCGGGGATTCCTCCGGGAGGAGAGGGGCTGCCGGAGGGGCTGCGCGTCCGTTCGGTGCGGCCGGGGGTCCCTCCGGTGGGGCTGGGCTCCCCGCCGGCCGCAGGATGAGCTTTCCGCAGCTGCAGCCGGAACCGGGGGGATGCTCCGGGCGCGCTCGGGCAGCCGGGGCAGCATCGCCGCTGAGCGTTCCGTGAATATTTATAAAGACGAAAGTTTTGAGCCGTGTCACTGGAAGCAGCGTGTCGCGCCAGTGCTTTCCCTGATGAATATTTTAATTATTAATTGCCGCCGTCAGGCTGCTCGCGGTAGCGGAGCCTTCGGCCGGGTGTGCGCCCCTCGCAGCGGAGGGCTCGGAGCTGAGCGCGCTGTTTTGCCTCGGCTTTCTGGGTTTTTTTGGTAGACAGAAGTAAAAATAAACGCGAGCCGTGAGCGCTGTGGCGTCCGCTCGATTCCGTGTGATGATTTCCAGCCTTTTCGAGCTCGAGCGTCTCTTGTGGTTCTGGAGAAAACAGTCGGTGCTGCTCTGATGAAACGGGAACATCAATTATTCCCCAGCGGGAGATCGCTCGGCGAACCTGCAGAGGTGGTTGTGATGTGGGAACCCATTTGCCAGGCGAATTTAAGTGGAGAAAAAAAAGGAGACATTTCTGCCGCTTCCTTGGGTTCTCCAGACGCATTTCCAGGCACTCCCCGGTGCTGGTTTGGGTTGGTGCGTGAGGTTCGCTGTGAGCAGAGAGAGCCACGCTGCAGCCACTGCCGGTGCTGGGCTGGGGCTTCCCAAACCCGCCTGCTCACCCTGCGATTCCCAAAGAAACCCCACCGGGCTGAAGGGACATTCCTGACATTTTCCGTGCTCATCAGGAAATGAGGGAATCACGGAAAGCAGCGCTTACTGAGAGTAAATTCCTTTTGTTAACTCCTCCTCCTGTGGTTCTTTTTCTTTTTTGTTATTTTCCCCTCCGAAGTGGATATTTGGAGCTCATTCCCCGCTCGTAGGATTTTCCCCTTCTTCCAGCGTGGAGTTTGTTCCCGTGCTCCCGCCCGTGCTCTCGGCCGCGGTGCCGCCCCACGCCGCCAAGGGCTGGATGGATAAAAGGCTGCCCAACTGCAAAGTAAGTGCCAGCCTGGCGAGCTGAGGGCGCTTGAAGGCTCGAGTACATCAGTGCAGAAGCGGAGCAGTGTTGAGGGGTTAGGGAATTGGGGAGGGCTGTGTGTTTGGCAGGAAAACCCTGCCGAGAAGGAGTTTTGGATGGAGCAGCAGTCACAGCTTCACCGTTCCCAAGTTTTAATAAGACTAAAATGTGTTTCATATTTATTCCTTTGAGTATTTTCCTACGAGATGTGTTTTCCTACGAGATGTGGTTATGGGGGTTTTCCATCTTCCCCTTTCCCCCTGGTTTTCCCCCTGTTTGTCCCAAAGGGGTTCTGCCGTCCAGGGCTGGCAGAGGGGTGTCACTGTGGGTGCTGCCACATCCCCGGTGCCGGGGTGGGGGTCCCGTGTCCCCATCCTGTCCCCATCCCAGCTCTGTTCCCCACATCTGTCCCTTGGAGAGTTGAGTGTTGAACAGCTGCGTTTGTGCCTCTGTCCCATCTGTCCCTCACCAGGTTTTTTGCCTTTGTCCCACCCTGTCCCTCACCCGTGCTGTACTTTTGTCCCACCTGTTCCTCAGCTGGGTTTGTGCCTTTCTCCTACTCTGTCCCTCACCAGGTTTTGAGCCTTTGTCCCCTCCTGTCCCTCAGCCCTGTGTCCCATTTGGGGACTTGGCCCCGGTGCCAGTGGGGTCACTCAGAGCGGCAATGTCAGGACAATTCTGCCCTCAGGGATTCCTTGCCCCCCGTGCTGCTGCAGCAGCTGATGAGTCGCGTTAAAGCCAATTAATTTTTAAGTGGTCACTTCACTTCAGCCTCAGCACCGAGGGAGCAGAAACCCAGCTGCTTTGGGAAGTTTGTCCTCAGCTGAGGCTCTCTCTGCCTGTTGAAATACTGAGTTAGAGATGCTTTATTCTCACTTGCATTTCTGAATTTTGGATCTCAAACTGTAACATTTTTCTCTCTTCCTGCTGCACAGATCTACTTGAACAATGCCTTTGCCCTGGAGTCAGCCTGGATCCAGCCTGAGGAGTCCAGGCTGTTCCAGGGGGCTGAGAAGCCTTTGCTGCTGAGCAATCAAGTAGCCTTGGCTGTAGCCAGGCCAGCTGCTGCCTCCAGACCACTGCCCACGCTCGTCCTGGCCCCTCAGCTGATGCCAGGTCAGGAGATAAGCCCATCAATAATTAACTACTTGCCTGTTTCTCGCCGGTTTTCCCTTAATGCACCCCCCAGAGAGGCAAAGCTGCTCTCTGAAGCCAAGGCTCGCCTCCATTCAGCTGCACATCTCTTGCTCGAGCAGAGCCTTGGTGGCCAAGTGCAGCCCAGCCTCTGGGTGAGCCTGAGAGGAGGAGAAGGGCCGTGTGTCCTTCCAGCAGATTGTGCCCGGCTGCTCTGGAGCTGCTCGGTGACCTCGCTCAGGCAGGGGCCAAGCACTCCCCTCCCACCGAGTTTGTTTTTCAAGCAGGGAGCTGCTGCCAGCCTGGGTGGGTCTGTGGCTCTGTGGCACCGAGCCCGTGGGGTTCTGCTGCCTGCTCACCTGCAGGGTTTGCTGGGGTCTCTGCAGACAGCCAGCAGGACAGGGCAGCGTCATCTCCTTAAGGCTCGCTGGTTTGTGACACAAATTCCGTTAGTCTGCATAGCTGAGCAGAAGAGTGGAAAGCTGTAAGCATAAATATAAATATTAACTGTGTAAATATCCTGTGGTGCTTTAGGTAATCGAGATTTATACCTGGGAAAGAACATTTATCCTTGGACAAGAGCAGCCCATGTATTCCAGTAGGGTTGAATCTCTGTTTTGTCACTGCAGGAGTAAATTAAAATAGCAGCTCCATACAGAAGGTTGAGGAGTAAAGTCCTACTGATGCTTCAGCCCCTAAAGACACCCTTAAACTGGGAATTGGAATTACTGGCTGCTGCTCAGAGGGAAGGTGCTGTCCATGGGCTGAGAGCAGAGCTCCCCTTTCCGTGGCCTCTCCCCAGAGCAGTTTTTATTTCAGAGCTGTGCAGCCCCCAGGAGGTTGTGCTTGCCATCAGTGCTGAGGTCCAGGCTGTGCTGGAGCAGGTTCTGGGCTCGTTTGCAGCCTGATTAATTAGCAGGGAATGCCCTGCCCTGGAACATCGGCCCATTCAGTGAGGGTTCATGTTCTGGTGTTTTGGCAGAGCTGTGGCTCAGCCACCCTCTGCTCCTGCCAGGACTGCCCAGGGCTCAGCTGCAGGAGTGACTGCTGGGGGGAAACCCTGCTATTAATTAATTTCTATTCATTAGAGTGTTTTTTGGTATTTATTACACAGAAAAGCAGCTGCATGCCCAGAGAATCACTGGATGGGTGTGCTGGTGGGGGAGCCACAGCCCCTCCTGCTTCTGCACATTTAAAAAACTTCAATATTTTGATATTTTAAACGTGCACAAGCATATTTTATCACATGCAAAATGGCAGGTGTAAGGCAAGAGCATTGCTGGAAGTGGCTCAGGGGCAGTGCCAGGCAGAACAGGGACACTGCCAGCCTGGTGCCAGCCTGGTGCCACCCTTGTGGGCTGCAGGGAGCCCTGGGAAGGGAAGGGTTTCTCCCCCTGGGCAGTGCAGGTGCCCATGGCTGTTCCAGGAGCCCTGCAGCTGATCCTGCTCTTCTCCAGCAGCAGGCTCAGTGCTGGCTGAGCTCCCTCGGGGTGGGAGAAGGGCAGGGAGGAGCTGAACCCCCCCAGCCACCTGTAAATAATGGGATCACTGAATCCTGGCATGGGTTGGGTTGGAGGGACCTCAAAGCCTGTTCAGTGCCACCCCTGCCATGGGCAGGGACAGCTCCCACTGTCCCAGGCTGCTCCAGCCTGGCCTTGGGCACTGCCAGGGATCCAGGGGCAGCCACAGCAAATCTGGGCTCCCTGAATCCCTTCCCACCCTTCCTGGGATCTCCTCTCTGGCTGCTGAGCTCGGTGCCAACCCATCCCATCCCGGGCTCTGTGGGGACTCCAGAGCTCAGGAGGGACATGTGGCCATTCCTGCAGGGTGGGCCTGGCCCTGTCCTGCAGCCAGAACCAGGAGCTGCCTCTCCAGGTGTTCTGGCAGCACTGGAAGCATGTTCTGTGTAATATCTGCACTTAATGTGAGGAGTAATAAAAATCCTGGGAGCAAATTGCTCCGTTAAGTGGGATAAAGGGGAAGTTAATCAGGTTTCTGCACGGGATTCATTTCAGGAGCTGCTCCAACGCCAGCCCTGCCTTCCCCAGTTATCAGTAATGATATAATTGTTTCCTCAATGGAGCTGCAGCGTTCCTCAGATAAAGCAGTGAGCTGGCCAGGGGTAATGTGCATAATTGAACAGCTGCAGCTCCAGCTACTCCAAGGTGTTATTTGCTGTGAGGAGCAGCAGTTATTGCTCTCTCACAAAGCAAGGGTTGCTGTGCTCTGTGTCGTGTGTTTCTGAGGAGAAGGGTGGCCTTGGCCCCTGGCAGTGACAGCCTGGCTCGTGTCTGCGGGAGGCAGCGTTTAGGTGCTTCTGCAAAGGAATAATTGGCATTTCTGTAAAGAAAGGATCCATATCTCTGTCTCCTGCCCTGTGCTCTGGGCTGTGTGGGCTGGCCAGCTGTGCCCCTGTGCCCCCTGGGTGTCCTGCACGTCCCTGTGAGCTCGGTGGCTGCTGGGTGGGGAGAGGGAGCACTGGCAGGACCCCGTGCTGGCACCTGCTGGGTGGAGGCTGGAGCCCTGTGGCACAGGACACTCACTGATGTCATCTGGGGGTATGGTGGGGTGGTTTGGCACTCCTGGCTCTCAGGAGCATCACCACCAGTGCTCCCTGGCCAAGGGGGGGTTCTCATGTGTGTGTTTGGGGAGGGTTTCATGGAATCATGGAATGGCTGGGCTTGGAATGGACCTGAAAGCTCATCTTGTTCCATGTGTCTCCTGCTTAGAGAGAAGGATGTCGTGTGGGACATCCCAAGGGATTAACATTTTGAGCTTCCTCATTCATGTCTTTTCTTTCTCTGAGTGCCTGTATCCTTTCCAGAACTGAGCAGTACCAGCACTGGCACTGGTGTGCAGATACACATCCAAACACAGGTTCAGTTTGCTAGGTAATTCCAGTTTGCAGATTGTTGATTATGTAGGGCTGCTCTCAGTTAAATTTGGGTTGATTTTCTCCTGAAATACATGACCCAGGGCCTCTGACCTCCTGTATTTCCTAAGCACGAGCTCAGTGTTTGAAGCACATCTGCATTGGCAAGCACTCAGGTTTGGGCTTCCCAAATTGGATTATCTTGTATTTAAGTGCCTGTGCTGGGGCTCCCTGCTTGGGGACAGAAAATGGCACAGCAGGACCCCATTCATGTCCCTGAAAAGCCATCAAACCTCTCTTTGTGTGTGGAGCATTCAAGAACAGCTTTATTAGGTCTGGGAATGCTTGGCTTTGACCACAGCCTTCACAAAGTTTATGTTTTGCTCATTATGTTTGTTTTTTTGGTGTTTTTTCAGTTATCTCCCCAAATCAAGAGAAACTTTGAGTGAAGTTTGTTTTCCCACTTAAGTTACAGAAAGAAACCCACCAGCAATGTCTTTATGGGCAAGGCTGGTGGTTCTGACCCTTCCCAACCATTGTCCTACCTGGGGATGAAATCCAGCTCTCCCTGTGCTCCCAGGGCAGGGGGTGTTTGTGAGGAGCCAGGGATTTGGATTTATTGCACATGAGCAGTGAAGGGAGCAGGGCTGTTCCTGGCAGTCACTGGGAGTCACAATGGCAGTGCCAGCAGCTGTTTATCCCCTTGGAAAGCTGGGATATCCAGGAAGCAGGGGTATCCCAGGGTTCCCCTTTGCAGGGATTTTGAGGTATTTGTTTTCCTTTGCAGGGCTATGGGGGTGTTTTCCTTTCCAGGGATATCGGTGTGTTTGTTTCCCCTGTGCAGGGATATCCCTGTTGTTCCCTTTGCAGGAATATCCCTGTTTTTCCTTTTGCAGGGATATCCCTGTTTTCCCCTGTGCAGGAATATCCCTGTTTTCCCCTGTGCAGGAATATCCCTGTTTTCCCCTGTGCAGGAATATTGGCGTTTTTCCCTGTGCAGGGATATCCCTGTTGTTCCCTGTGCAGGAATATCCCTGTTTTTCCCTGTGCAGGAATATTGGTGTGTTTCCCTGTGCAGGGATATCCCTGTTTTCCCCCTTGCAGGAATATCCCTGTTTTTCCCTTTGCAGTGGGATATTTGGGTTGTTGAAAGTTTCAGGAATTCTAAACACAGACAAAGGCTCAGGTTGACAAAGGAGAATTTTTACTCCAAGTGAGGTGACAGTTTTCCACAAATCCCCATTTATCCATTGCAACTGCACTCACCCTGCTGTCTGATCCAGGGTTATCACCTGACCTCACCTCCCTCCTGCAGGATCCCTTCCTGTGCCCAGCTGTACCCAAACCGTGTCACTGCCCCTGCCTGGGGGTCTCTGGTGCCTCCCCCCACTCAGTCTGGAGCCAAGTTCAGCCCCCAGAGCCCCAGGTCAGTGCAAGGAGGAGGTGCCACGTCCCTCAGGCTGTTGCCAGGCTGGGTGTAAAGCACAAGAACTTTCCACAGATGTTGAGGAACACCTGCCTGGCACACCTGGGGACACCTGCTTGCAATCAGAAGGGCCTTAGGGGTGACAGTGGCACCGTCAGGCTCCACCTGCAGCTGAGGTCAAAGGAAGGGACAGCGAAATCTGCTTAAAGCCCTGGAGCTTAAAACTGCAGAGAATCCTAATTAAAACTGCAGAAAATTCTGCCTTAAGACTCAGAGCTTAAAGATGAAGAGAATCCAACTTAAAAATACGGAAAATCCTACTTAAAGGCATCAGAGCTTAAGGTTGCAGAGAATCCTTCTTGAAAATACAGAAAATTCTGCTTAAAGCCATCAGCTGGGCTGGGGGGGCTGGGAGGGGCTGGGCTGGGTGCAAGGACAGAGTTCCTTCCAAGAGATTTTGGGAGCTCCTGTTGAGGCAGGGCTGGTGCCAGGTGAGGATGATGAGGATTTTTGGAACAGGAACACTGGAAGTGCCCAGGGAGGTTTGGATCCCCAGGGTGTGCCATGGCCTGGCAAAAACACATCTGGAAAACATCATTGCTAGAAAAAAATCTTGCATTTCCCCCCCTCACTGGAATATCAGTGATGGTGTTTTGCTCCTCTCTTCATGGCTTTTGACTTTTGAAATCCCCTCTGTAAATAAGGAGTGATCAATGGTAACTCCAAAACCCTTTCAAGGCGTTTTTGATAAAACCTTACATCAAAATCTGGTTTATTTCTGAGGGGAACTTCTCAGATGGAAACCCCCAGCTCTCAGGGAGTCCTGGCCAGCTTCCAGTGGCTTTGGCAGAGCCAGTGCTGTGTTTGGGTGGATGAACTGTGGGATGCTGTGGCACTGAGGCACAGCAGGACCCCACTGACCCCTCCCCAGCACTGAAACCACAGGGGTGGCCCTTCCTGCTTGGAATTATTCAGCAGGAGAGAAGCAGAGAGAACTTCATCAAAGGAGGGGAAACCACCCAAACTTCTCTTTCAACTGAGCAATGAAACTTTCATAAGGGGGTTGATGAAAGTTTGATGAGAAAGCCCAGCTCCAGGAGCTTTGCTCAGGGCAGGCTCTGCCTGGCCAGGCAGCCCAGGCTCACATTATTTTCCTGTTTTCCTGCCCTCTTTGGGGAAATCACATCCTCCTCTCCAGAAGAAAGGAATCAAATGAGAAGTAAACAACCTTTCTGCTCGTGTGCCCTGCAGGAAGCCACAGCAAAGCCTTGTTTGCAGGCAGCACTAGTTCTCACAGGAGCTGCAGGAGAGGTTTTGTGGGTTTTCCCGGCAGCAGAAAGCTGGAATTGGGAATGAGCACAGGCTCGTGGAGGTGTTTGACCTCACTGAAGGATTGTTCAACTTCCCAGGTGAATGAACAATGAACTCGTATTTAACACTTGGATTGGTTGGACACTGGGAGTTTTTTATTTTGTTTTTTTTAATTTCCATTGTTGGTCTGGCAGAAAATCTGATTTCATTTATCCATTGCTGAATGATCAAAATTTTAATATTTGTGGGGGTTTTTTGGTCTGTTTGCCTGTTATTCAGTGCATTTGCAGGTGTTCCTTGGCATGGAGGAAATACAGGAGAAATGGTGGACATTTTTTGGAGACACTGAAAATACTAAACTTCTGTTTGGTGAATGCAGGGCTTATTCTGTTGGGAAATAATTGTTTGTAAAAGCTTGGGACAAAGCTGGGAATGCTCACCTGGAGAAGAGAAGCTCCAAGGAGAACTCAGAGCCCCTTGCAGGGCCTAAAGGGGCTCCAGGAGAGCTGGAGAGGGACTGGGGGCAAGGGCTGGAGGGGCAGGACACAGGGAATGGCTTTAAACTGACAGTGGATAGATTTAGATGGGATGTTTGTCAGATTTGCTTTGCTCCCCAGGAGTTTTTATGACTCCTGTGCTTGTTTATTTAACAGAATTAGCCAAGGTTGAGCTCTGAAGGTGTTCCCTGCCCCATCAGGCTGGGGAGTGAATGGTGCAGGGGCTAAAGGGAGATTGAGCTCTGATTTGGGAGATTTCCTGGGTTTTCATTGGCAGGGGCTGCCCAGGGAGGTTTGGAGTCCTCATCCCTGGGGTTGTCCAAGGAATTCCTGGAGTGTCTGACTCTGACAAGGTGGGGATGGAGCACAGATTGGACTCCGTGGGCTGGGAGGGCTTTTCCAGCCTCAGTGATTCCATGGAGGCTTCTGATGGGTTTTTGGGATGGAGGAGATGAGATGTAGAGCTTGGTTTGTGCAGGACACAGGAGAGCAGCCAGGCAGGGGAGGGTGCCTAATATAGCAAGGAATAAATTCAGATTTCACATCAGACAGTTACACTTAGGAAAGTTGAGAATAATTGTGTTCCATGTGTTCAAATATTTGACTTTTTTATTAAGTTTTTCCATTGAAATGTAATAACTCTGCAGAGCCTGTGTGTGAGTCACTGCTGCCTGGTCCCTCTGGGTTGTGGTGATGTGTTCACATCTGGGGGCTTTAATGGCTAAAAATGTTCCAGCCACGAGCTGGGGCTGTGGAATCAGGATTAGCAAAGGGGCTCTGGGAGGCCCTCAGAAATATCTCAGTCACACCAGAGCTGGGGCTGGAGGGGACCTCTGGAGATCATCCAGTTCAGGCCCCTGCCCTGGCAGGGTCACCTGGAGCAGGTGAGACAGGAACGTGTCCAGGAGGGTTTGGAATGTCTCTGCAGAAGGGGACCCCAGCCCCTCCCTGGGCTGCTGTTCCAGGGCTCTGCCCCTCCATGGACAGAAGTTCCTTCTCAAGTTGTGTTTTAGTTTCTGGCCATTGGGGTGGAACTTGTTGTGTTTGAGTTTCTGGCCATTGCTCCTTGTCCTGTCTCTGGCACCACTGAGCAGAGTCTGGCACCGTCCTCTGACAGCCCCTGGGGAGATTTGTCTGGATTGCTGGGATCCTCTTTGAGCCTTCCCTTCTCCAGACTGACCAGGCCCAGCTCCCACAGCCTCTGCTCATCTCAGAGATGCCCCAGTCCCAAAATCATCTCTGTGGCCTCCGCTGGACCCTCTCCAATAGCTCCTTGACTTTTTTGCTTTGTCTCTGCTCCCAGGGAACAGGGACAGGAGGAGAGGGAAGGGGCTCAGGCTGGGCCAGGGCAGGCTCAGCTTGGACAGCAGCAGGAATTTCCCCATGGAAAGGGTGCTCAGGCCTTGGGAGTGCCCAGGGAGGTTTGGAGAGCCCATCCCTGGAGGTGCCCAAGGAATTCCTGGAAGTGGCACTCAGAGCTCTGGGTGGGGACGTGGGGACTGGCCAAGATTTAGACTTGATGACCCTGCAGGTCTTTTCCAACATAAATAATTCTGTGAGTCCTGAGCTCTGGAGACCAGAACTGAACACAAAATAGATCCATTCCACATAACACCTGCTCAGGCCCTGGTGTCTCTCTGAGGGGACACCCAGGCCCAGGTGGGACGTGCTGCACCTTGTTCCACTTTGATACCAGAGCCCAGAGTGCTGAACACATCATTTCCCCCAAAGCCACCACTGTCCCCTCCAGCTCTCACTCTTTGTGTCTCTCTCTCCCACAGGTGGTTGCCAGCACAGCCTTAAAGCCATGGGTGGCACTCAGGGCCTGGCACTGGTGTCCCTGGAGCCCGAGAGCCCGCCGGGGCCCAGCCTGCAGCCCTGCCACCTCCTCACCTTCTCCCCCATCAAAGTGCCACTCCTGGCCTCGCCCTTCCCAGGTAAGGTCCCTGCTGTGGCCCTGGGGAGCAGCTCTGGGCAGAGCAGGGGTGTGTGGGGGGGAATGTTGGGGTTAAACGGGGCTTTCTGGAGCGCTGTGGAGGAGTTCTGTGGGACTGTGTGCCAGGAGTGGCCTCGGGGCTCTGTGGGGTTGGTGATGGCTCTGTCCCTGTGGCATTTGGGGGCAGTCAATGAGAGGAGCTGGTTCCTCCCTCACCTCAGGGGGTTCTGTGGGCAAACCTTCTCTGAGCCTCAGCTGAAATGGGCACTCACGACGGGCCTGCTCAATGTGGGGTAGCATTTGGTGGAGTTCTGGGCAGATTCTCTGGGTGTGTTTAGTTACAAAGTGGGAGAGTCCAGCCTGGATCTCTGAAGGCGATGGCCCAAAGAGACGGGGACTCGGTGCATGGCTGCAAGAAATCCGTTCATGAATTGATCAGTCTCACCTTACATACCTTCTAACGTGAGCTCCAGCAACTATCACTGTGACAACCTTATCTGTATGTCTTAATTTTACCCGTGCACAGCCGAGCACAGCTGTGTAAGGAGTTGCAAGCTGAGCATTCTTTCCAAAAGGCCGCTTGCCCTTGGCCGGAGCAGGCCCGAGGCCTGGGCCTGGCAGCGTGAGGGTGCCTCCTGCTGCTGCTGTCAGGAGCTCTGCCCTGCTCCCAGCTCTGCTCTCTGCCTGCACATCCCTTCCCTCAGGCTGACCTGTGGTTGCTGCCTGGGAAATTCACTTTTTCTCTGGGTGTTGAGTGGAACCTTTCAGAAGGTGGCAGCTGAGGAGGCACTGGGGCATCCCTGCCTGGCTGGGCAGGTCTGGCTCACCGCGAGCCTTGAGGGTGATGTTTGGAACTGCACTGGGGATGCTATTTTTAGAGCAGTTATCTGCCAATTAAGCTAAAAATGTAAATGAGGGTGCATTTTCCATCTTTGAGGTAATTGAAGTGTAGCACAGTAAGGCATGGGGAGATTGGATTCTGCAGCAGGTGCAGTTCTGGTTTGGGGTTGGTGGGAGAGATTTTGAAGAGAAATGGATCCCAGGGATTCTGGTTCCTGCCCAGCTGTCACTGCAGCCACCTGGAGAAACCCCAGGGCTGTGGGGTCAGGGGTGGGGACAGAAAAGGGACCCAGAGGAGTCAGGGGCAGGGAAAAGGAGGCTCAGGGGGGACCTTGTGGCTCTGCACAACTCCCTGCCAGGAGGGGCAGTGAGGGGGGAATTTGGGATTTTATCCCAGGGAACAGGGACAGGAGGAGAGGGAAGGGCCTCAGGCTGGGCCAGGGCAGGCTCAGCTTGGACAGCAGCAGGAATTTCCCCATGGAAAGGGTGCTCAGGCCTTGGGAGTGCCCAGGGAGGTTTGCAGAGCCCATCGCTGGGGGTGGCACTCGGTGCCAAGGTGGGGATGGGGCACAGATGGGACTCGATGACCCTGGAGAGCTCTTCCAACCTCAGGGACTCTGTGGAATGACTGAAAATATTTTGTGCTGAGTCCAAAAAATGCTGGTGCTAGAGCAGGAAGCAGAATTAGTGCTGCTGTGGGACAGGGAGCTGGTGCTGCTTCCCAGGGATTGTCCTGTTTGACCCTGGAAAACATTTTGCCTGTTTAGGAGTATTTTAGAGGAGAAGCCACAGGAGGAAAAAAATCCCTGTTTGCCTGAAAAGCAAGATTACATTTGAGAAGTGTGTGTGTCCCCACTCAATGGGGTGTGGGGAGGAGCTGGGCATGGCTGGGTGCTGGAATTCCAGCAATCTCTGTCCCTGCAGAACTTCCTGGGCTCTGTGACAACAAACGGTGCCAGGCCAGGAGAGTTGTCCCTGTGCTGTGCCCGGGTGTGTGCTGGGCCCTCAAACAGCACACTCTGAATGCCCCAGCAATTGTTACCACCCCAGTATCAATCATTCCTGGCAACCCCACACTGAGGCTGTTCTCTCCTGCTGAAGAGGGAGCAGCTTTTTGGGGGAAGAAAAGCCTGGGAATGCTCAATCTGTGAGCAATGAACCTGAGACTCAGCTCCCCCATTTTTCTCCATTATCCCCATCTCTGGAGGGGAGCTGCCATGTAACAGTTTTATGGGATTCCTTTCCCTGTGCTGGAGGAGGAGGGGATGGAAGGGGTTGGGGTTGGATTTTGTCACCAGCAGCCTGAGAAACAGCTGCCCTGATGGGTTGGGAAGGAGCCTTGGGGTGCCCTTGGGATAGGGACTGGTCTGGGGTGTCCTTGGTCTGGGGACAAGGGCTGAGGAAGGGAGGGAAAACAGGGGAAAAGCAGATTAGAAAGCTTAAATCCAGCATGGGCTGCATCCCACAGTCATTGTTTGGGAAAAGGCTGAACCCAGGTGTGATAGGACAAGAGGGGGATGGTTTGAAACTGCAGGATGGTCCTTTTAGATGGGAGATTGGAAAGGACTTCCTCCCTGTGAGGGTGGAGAGGCTGAGATTTTCCTGATCCATAGGTGACCTAAAAAGTGACCTTGAGGTTAATGAGCTGTGACCTTGGGGTTAATGAGCTGTGATTTGGGGTTAATGCCCTTCCCACATCCCCCTGTCTAAACGTTATGAAAGGCCATGCTCACACGGCAGCAATGAACTTCAAACCCCCAAAATGCAATTATTTCCAACTTCAATCTCCATGTTTATTGGTGCCTGGGAGGCTGAACATTGTGTGTGTGATTATCCCCTGTTAATTGATTATCCCCTGTTAATTGATTCTATCAGAGGTCCGTGTCCTACTCCTGCCTTGTGTAGTCCTGTGTCTCCCATCACAGGGATTTGCTCGATCAATAGTCTTAGGATTGAATATTTACTTTTTAGACCTTTGATTATGGTTGGTTTTGCAGCCTTACAATTAATTTCTGGCAGCCTAATTAGTACCTTTGGGAATAGCAGGGCAGGTGGGAGGTGTAGGAAGGGCACAGGGCAGGTGAGGATCTAGGCTCTGCTGCTTTTCCATCCTCACAGGGGAAATTCCTTGGAATTCCCTTGCAGCAAATCACCAGGAATTCCAGGGGAACTGAGAGTGTGCACAGTGCAGTGGTCACTTTTACAAGTTCATTTTAATGCAACTTATTTTACATTTTGTGAAGGAAAATCAGCAGAAAGGCTGTGAGAGAGCACAGGATGTTTAGGGAATTTAAAGGCATGTGCAGGCTTTCCCTGCAGGATGCTGTGGAGGATCCCAGCTGGATCCCTGGGAATGGGGCTGGGCTGGGCTGGCTGCTGCAGGTTGCTGTGCCTTGGCTTTGCACTCAGTGGTGCTCTTGGGGATTATTTTGTCACCGTGCTGAGCTTAGAAAAACTTGTAATGATGAAATAAACGTATGGGAAAGCAGCAGCATAAAAACCCTGGGTTTAATAGCAACATAAAATACACTTTTATATGGAATAAAATATTGAAGCTTGAGGAACCTGTCCATGGAGTGATCTGTGGCTGGCACTGAAAGGCTCCAGCTCAGCTTCTGTGCACTGAGAGGGCCCTTGGCCCCACATTTCTGTGCTGTCTGCTCCCCCACCACTAAGGTGAACAGAGAAGGTTCCAGCACTGCTATTTCAGCCCCATTTTGGGCTAGCTTTGCTTTTATTTCCTTTCTTCATTTTGCATCTACTGCTGGTGCTGCTGCTTGTGCATCTCCCAGGCAAATGTTCCCTTAAATATTTCATGGCAGCCTGGCTGGGAGTGTGGATTTTGTGCCAGGTTTAACATAAAGACTAAACAGGAGCTTGTGGAGCTGCAGCTCCTTGCTGGGCTGCATTTTCCTGGGCTCTGCTGGGGGAGGAAACTGCATTTCCCAGCAGTGCCATGCCAGGGCTCTGAGAAATGCCTCAGAGAAGCCCTAAATGCATTAAACTTTGCAAACAGCAGCACTGCTGCAGAAATTAAGGAATGGTGGCTGGTAATCTCTAAGACCCCTCTGCAGCTCCTGCATAAAGAAGTGGGTAGTTCTTTTCCTCACCTGCAGGTTTTTAGTGGTAGGAGTGGAGAAGGTAAGAGATGAGTCTGTGCTTATGGACTCTGGAAATTAGCAACCAGCACAAATATTAAAAAAGGCACCATCTGCCACAGAATCCATTTGCCACCTGTTCCCTGGCTCTCAGCATTATTTAAGGGTTGAAATGTGGTGGTTTAGGCTGCCATGGAACAGCTGGGAAGTGACTGAGCCCTTTTTCCTCTCAGCACCTCCATGCTGTGTGCTAAGCCCAGCTCTGGCTGCTGGGTTTGAGCTCTGTCCTTTGTGTGTCTGTCAGTCTATCCCTCCTGATTGAGCCACAATTAGTGATGGTTCAGGGTGGTATTGGGGCAAACAGAGATTGTCCCAGAGTGGCCACAGAGCCTGGGAAGGGCTCAGTGCTGGGGGATAGCGGGGCAGGGGAGTTTCTCCCATTAAACCCTGAGCTCAGCCTAAGATCCTCGTGGAATCACAGAATTCCTACATGGGTTGGTCTGGAGGGAGCTCAAAGCTCCATGGCAGGGACACCTCCCACTGTCCCAGGGTGCCCCAAGTCCCAGTGTCCAACCCAGCCTTGATATTCCAGCATTTTCCCAGATGTTTCCTGGCCAGCCTCCCTCTTCCCAGTTCATTACTGGGAGGACTGGGCTGAGCACATTTATCCAACCTCTGTGCAAACTCCAAACTCTTTCCTTCCTTCTCTTAACGAGATTAATTAAAAGCTGCATCCCAGTGAGTGAATTTTTGGGAATCTCCTGCAGCTCTGGGCACTGGGATGGCTCTGCCAGGCAGGGCTCTCTGCTGGGCTCCCTCCCATCCTTTAGGGATCCTCTCTGTGGGAACTCTCCTTGTGCAGTTCTCACTTCAGATAAGTCCAGCTCTTCTCTACACCAGAATTCCAAGGTGCTGGGTGAGCAAAAAAGAACAATTTAGGGAAAATTGCTGATATTCCAAGCAGGACTGTGATGTTCCTCTGCTGAGGAAGCTTTTCCTTTGCCTTGCTGGGTGTCCCAGGTGTGTGGCACTGGAGCAGGCAGGGCTGGGAGAGCTCAGCAGCTCAAACCAGCTGCTTGTGAATGATCTGCCCCGCTCTAATGCTGCCTAACGAAGCAAGTCAATGAATGTTTATAGTTATTAAAGTGATAACTTCCTACCCCAGCTAATATTCAGCACAGAATCACATTTTGGTTCCCTGTGTGAGGGAAGGAGAGCTGGTACAGGAGTTCAAATAATGCCCAGAACCCACTGAAATGGTGTCAGTTCCCTCCTCCCTGCTGGAATCTCTGCTGGAAGCTGGAACTACCCCATTAAGACCCCACAAGAAATGGGATGATGGCTCTTAGAGGGGGAAAATTCAGCTTTTTTGGGTTACCAAGGCAAGCTGCAGGAGGAGGATGGGCAGGGTGAGGTCAGGCACAGCTTTGTGATATGGCAGAATTTTGCACCATCCATGGTTCATTGGTGCAGGTACACGGATGGAGCAGACTGGATTTATGGATCGGGGGCACTTTACACAAACAGGGGGATTCCCAAGGCTTTGGAATGTCAGGGGAGCAGGGACAGAACCTCAGGAAAAGGTCAGAGCTCAGTCCTGTTTAGGCCAAGAGCTGCTTCTATGGAGTGCTCCAGGAGGGGCTCTCAGTGCCTGGGATGTAACAGCAAGGTATTGACAGAAGGAAAAATATCAATACTCCAGTGGCAGCTACAAAAGACAAACAACCCAAATCCTCTCAGTGGTGCCCAGCTCTTGGTAAATGTCAAGAAAGTCAGAGTTAATTTACTGTATCTGTAACTGCTTGTTAAAACACCGAGCTGGGTTTTTCTGGGAGAAGGGCAGTGCTGTGCAGTGTATAAATCAGGTTTCACTGTCAGGAGCAGCAATTCCTCTGCTGAAATCCCTGCCAGGTGGGTTCTCCCAGGCCAGGTGTGCAGGCTGGGGCTGTCATCACTGCTGGGACACACAGGGGGAACACTGACACAGGAATTTGTCTTTTTCCCTGTGTCCTTTGAGGATCTTGAGCTGGATTGGGCACTTTGGGCTCTTTTCTTTCTGTTGCAGACTCAAATTAATTGAGATTTGTGTTGCTTAAAAAGTCCTCACTAAACTGGATATATTTCTTGTAAATGGAGCCTTAGAAGTAATGAAATCTTAGACGGAGAAACCAAGTGGAGTGAAAGACCGGAATAAGCCTTGGAAGGACAATGGGATTATTCCAAGAGGAGCCCTTGCTTGTCCCTCTCCAGGAGGAGATGAATGAGAATTCCTGTGAGAGCTCCATGAGTTTTAAATCAGAGCTGAGGGAACACCTTGTTTTGGTGGCTGCTGCTGTGTCCTTAAATTTATTCATGCAATTAAGCCATGGGGAGCTTTGCATGTGTGGCCAGGGCTGAATGGAATTGTGCTGGGATGCAAAATTATTCCCAGTGTGATGACCAAACCCAGCTTTTGTGTCCTGCTTGGGGGTGCCCAGCAGGAATATTGGGGCACTTGGACAGGGGAACAAGGGAGCAAATCTTGCTGAGGTCCCTGTAAAAGATGGGAGTGATGTTGCTTTGTGTGCATTTCTCTTTCTTGTTATTAGTGAGAAAAAAAAGCTCTTTTTTAAAATTTTTTTTTTTGTGTGTTTGGCCAACTTTATTTTTCAGCTATTTGGGGGCTGGTTTTGATGCTGTAAAATGAAGCCACAGAATGGATTTCAACCAATGTGTTCCCAATGTTTGGCCTGAATTTTCAGTCCTGAATCAGGGCTGGATGTGGGGTAAACCCAGTGCAAAACTAAACCTGATGGAGGAGGAAATTGCACAATCCCAGTGGATTAATCCCCACTTTCAGGATGTGCATTGGCAGGGTCTGGTAGCTCCTGGTGCAACCCTCAGCATGGTGTTAGGCAGGGGAATAAGCTCAGCAGTCCCTGGAAGGCCCAGGCTTCCATTTTCTCCAAACATTTTGTCTAAAGGGATTGAGAGCTGAGCAAACCCTGTGCCATGAGACATCCTTTGAATCACTCCAAACCAAACCACTGCTACTCTTCATCTCTGAAATGAAAATGAATATAGAAATACCTGACTGGGAGTTTATTATGAAGGAATGGAAATTCCAGGGCACCATGGCACGATGTGGGGGGGTCTGCAAGGCTGAGAGCTCAGGATTGTTGTTATTATTATTAACAATATGAACAATATTATCACTGTTATCAGTACTATCAATATTATTATCATAAATACTGTTATGTTACTAATATTGCTATTATTATCATCATTTTTATTACTATNAACAACAACAACAACAAAACAAAAACAACAACAACAACAATAATAATAATAATAATAGTAATCCAGTCAAACAGCTATTTCTGTTCAGCCCCTGGGATGGTGGGAACCAAATTCCCAGGGATTTTCCTGGTGGTTGTACCCAGTTTTGCTTTGGAGCTGTGGGTGTTTCCTGGGTGATTCCCCTGTTCCTCAGTCAGGCCCCACTAAAGTGTAAAGAAATGTAACGAGGTAAAAATGAATCTTCCTTCTTGGCCAGAATATAAATAAGGGAAATTAATTACATTCCCCAGGTTTAAGTGTGCCATAGAAGTTCCCCAGAGGACTAAATGGGATTTAATGGATTTCATTGCAATTGCAGCTTCTGTCATTCCCAGAAAATCTCTCCTGCCAAAAAATCCTGTTCTGTGTTGAGTCCCCTCTGTGGTGTTAAGGACCAGGGACCTTAAACCCCACTCAGAAACCACCAAAAAATCGAGCACAAGAGTCACATTCCTGGTTTCTGCCTGGTTGGGTTCAAAATTCCAGACCTGATTTTGGACTGAAATCCTCCCAGAAATGGGTGTTTGAAGCTTTCACTCCAAAACACAAAGGATTGGTCCATGCAGGAATAATTACCCTGCTGTGATGGGGAGTGAGGGGCAGTTCTGGGGGTTTGAGGCTGCATAATTCAGTGTATTCTCTCAGAATTACACCCCAGCCAGTGAGGAGATGCAGATTTGCTGCTGGAGTTTGCACGAGGCTGGAAAAAACCAGAAAAAATTTGGGAAATGGGACTGACTGGGTGGAGCAGCGAGGAGGGGCTGTGGGAGATGAAGGGTGTGGGGTCATCATCATCATCACCACCACCACCACCATCCCCTTTTCCCCTGGGGTGGGCAGAGGTGCCCTGGAGTGCAGGGTGGTCCCAGCTGCCCCTCCCTGTGCCTGGAAAAGCTCTCTGGCACAGCCCAGGGGACTCCCAGCCCCTGCCAAACGTGCCCAGCACACCCAGCACAAACCCCTGCTGTGCCTTTGGGCACCCCAGCCTTATTTTCCCATTTTCTGGGATGGATTCCATGAATAATTCAAGAGGAGTCTTTTATCCATTGCTGGCTGCCACCTTCCCTGCTCAGGAGGTCACCCAGGTCAGGAGCTGCTGCTCTCAGAAATTGGCCAAAATTCCAATATTGACTTTTTCCTCCCCATTTTGGAGATTCCATGAAAGTCTGTGATGCAGCAGGAGCCTGCAGAGCCCGGGGAGAGCTCAGAGGGGTTTCACACTCTCAGGAACCACGGCTGGAAAGATGCCCCAGTCCCTGCTCTGAGCCATGGGCTGTGTCCTGTTTGGGATTTACTGGAGAGGGAATGCCACAGCTGTGCCTGGGGTAATGGCAACTGGCAGGGAGGGAGGGATCCTCCAAAGGAAATCACAGAAAAATTCAGATTGTTGAGGCTTTAATACCAATATTAATAATGAGTTATTATTAATAAGGATCCAGGAAATGGCTGGAGCTGTGCCAGAGGGTTTGGATGGATTTTAGGAAAAGTTTATTCCCCCAGAGGGTGCTGGGCGCTGCCCAGGCTCCCCAGGGAATGGGCACATTCCCAGCTCTGCCAGAGCTCCCAGGGATGGCCAGGGTGGGATTTCGGGGTGTCTGTGCAGGGCCAGGAGCTGGGCCAATGATCCCTGTGGGTCCCAGCTCAGGATATTCCACAATCCCATAGCATTTGAAACAAAGCCCAGAAGGGAATCAGAGTTTTTAGGCAGCAGAGTGAACAATCCTGTTTTTTTTTCCCCTCAGTGAACACAGCTTGGCTTGGCTTCACCCAGTGCTGATGGGGGTGGTAAATGCAGAGGAAGGTGGAATTCCATGGGCTCTGCAAACCCCACTCTCTGGGCAGCCTGGACCCCTGCCCCGGGTGAGGGAGGGCTCTCGCTGTCCCTGCAGCTCCCAAATCCAGCTCCTGAGTGCCCATGCCTGGCAGGAGCACTCTGTTTGTACAGGAGAACAGCAGGATTTGGTTGGTTTGCTCTGAATTCCCACAGATCCTGAGGATCAGCTCTGCTGGCCTTTGGCAAGGACAGAGCTCAGTAACCCTTGGCTTGGGGTGAAGGTATCCTCTGCAGGGCTCCCAGGGAATTAATTAATTAATTAATTAATCATTACCTGGTGGTGATCTCATCCCGTTTGTGGACATAACTCGGGGGTTGAGGTTGGTTTGACCCTGAGTGTCCCCAGCCTGCCGATCCAGGACATGTCCAGGCTGTCCCCACTCCTGGTGGCACCTCGGGGACACCATGGGCTCTGTCCTGCCCAGGGGATTTCTCCCTGCTGGAGACTTTGCATCGTTTTCCCTCTTCCTTTCTGTCTTTTCTGGTGCCTTTGCTCTCTCCAGCCCAGCTCAGCCAGGGAGGGTTTCAGTGTTTTCTGTTTCAGTGCTGGTTCACAGGGTGTAAAATGTCACTGCTGTTGTCATCTGGGAATGGGATGTCTCAGCTGGAGAGATTTGCCTCGTTTGTGGGCACAGCTCTGCCAAGATCTCTTTTTAATGACTAAAGCCAGCTTGGTACCTCATTGTCAGTGCAGAATTTGGAAAAGCAGGGGAATATTCACTCGAGAGGGGTTGATGCAAGAGGAGCGGCAGATCTGAGGCAGGGGCTGTGCTGGTGAATGGTGGTAACTGGTTTATCCTGGGAAGTGATGGATCCCCTTGCAGGAGTGCCACTCCCACCCTGCCACAACAGCTCAGCAACTCACAGAAACCTGTCATAACTCCAAGTAATTCCAGAAGTGTCCCTAAAGGAATGGTTTGTTGGTCCTTCCCAGTACAAATTCTGATGCCTGTTGGTGTCCAGTCCCTCTCTGCACAAGCCAAGCTCAAGGAGAAGCCATCCCTGGGGGTCTCTGTTTTCCCTGGGCCCCCAGTGCAGGGAGGGTCTCACAGATCAGTTTAATATCACTGCAGTTAAAAAGCTGTCAGTAAAGGTGAGTTTTACTCTGGGATCCCAGAACATCCTGAGCTGGAAGGGACCCACAAGTGTTGAACCCAGTTCCTGGCCTGGCACAGACACCCCAAAAATCCCCCTCATGCCTGAAAACATTGTCCAGACACTCTCTGATTGTTTATCTTCCAAAATAAAACCAGGGAGAGCGAGCTTCCAGCAGGAGTTGTGTTTGCAGGCTGCAGCTGGGGATGTGAGCCCAGGCAGAGTCTGGAGCAGGGGCAGCAGGGCTCCCCAGTCACCCAGGGACTGAGCTGAGCCTGCCAGGATTTGCATCATTTGCTTTGCTAAGCAAGGCTTGAATGGGGTTTAATAATCCTGCTATTTTGGTTATTCAATGTGTCAGGTTCCATTCTGTCACTGTGAGTCCTGCTCTTACAGCTCTTGTGATCAGAAAGCTCATTAAAAGTTGGGAAAAGCTTTCTGTTGGCTTCTGCTGGTCACAGACTTACGGAGTTCTCGTGGAAATTTGGGTTTTTTTCTCCAATCAAAGCCAGTGCTGGGATTTGGGACAAAGGGGGAATTCCTGCCTGGCATCACAAGGTCAGGAGCAGAGGGGGTCAGGGCTGGGCAAGGGGATTGTTGGGGTGGGCACAGGGGCTTGAACAACCATTGCCCCCAAAAGAGAGGAAATGAGGATGCTAAACCCCATCTAAAGTAATTCCTCTGGGGAATATTTCAAACTGGGACTCTGCAGCTTTCCCAAATGCAGCAGCAGGGCTTTGAAGGGCTGCAGAGCTGTGGCTTCCCAGGATTATCCCTGTCTGGTGGCAGAGAGGAGCAGGAGGCTCCAAAGGGTTTTTTGGGATAGTTTCTGCCCCTTGAACCCAGGGCTTGTGGGGCTCTGCTGGTGCTGTCACTGTCCTGGAATCACTGAATCATTTGTTTTTGAGGGGACCTTCAAAGATCATCCTGTCCCACCCCCTCCATGCCCCCCTCCCTCAGGGCAGGGAGGGTTTCCCTGGCTGGATTTGACAGAGGGTATTTCAATATCCATCGATAGAACAAGACAGAACTGTGAAAAATGGCTGAATGTGACACCTCAGCTTTTGGGGGGGTTGATTTGTTTTGATTTCACTTTGCTTTTGAAGCCGCTGTTCCTTCCCTCGTTTCACTGCTCATTTGGTGGAAATTGCAAAAAAACAGGTTGTTAAAAGGAGAGAAAGTGAGGAGGGAGATTTCCCCCCAGCACAGCTCGTTGCAGAAGGTGCTCATTGTCACTTAGCCCTGACTCTGCAGATTTTCAGGAATTCTTGCTGACTTCCCATCTCCCGTCTTCCCTGCCCGCTCCAATAAGCAATTTACTCCAGCACTCACCCGTTCCTGGAGTGGTTATGGCAGTGCATATTGAAGGGAAAATTCCAAATTCTCCTGCAGAAACAGAAGTGCAGCTCCTGCTGGTGCTGGGGAGGGTGCAGGGTCGGGCTGGGAGCCAGCAGGGTTTGGGATTTGCTGGAAGTAGAGAATCATGGAATGGTTTGGGTTGGGCTGACCTTAAATCCCAGCCAGTGCCATGGCAGGGACCCTTCCCACTGTCCCAGGCTGCTCCAAGCTCATCCAGGCTGCCCTTGGGCACTGCCAGGATGGGGAGTGTCCTGTGGAACGGGCTGGGGAGGTTTTTGTTCTGCTGGACACTGATTTAGCTGTGCCTAAATCCCCATCCAGCTGGAATTCTGTGTCTCATGGTTTTATTTTTCACTTCACCAAAGACAGAAGATCCCTCACTGATTTTCTGACCTCCTTCCAGGGCAATTTGTTCACCTGATGGCATCCGGTGGGGCGGCTTTTGGCTCCTACACCGCCAGTTTTAAACTAAAAAAACAAAGCATTTCTGGGCCAAAAGGCAGCAGCAGCTCCTGCTTCTGCCAGTCCCTGTGATGGCCTCGAGTGCCCTGTGCCAGGGCCAGGCTGTGCCACCCCTGCTGAGAGCTCCAGGGACAAACACCCGTGCTGGTGTCACCCCTCACCTTCCAGCTCACTGTCACTCTCCTGAGCCCCACCCCAGCTCATGAATTGATTCTTTTTGTTACATTCCAGTGCGGCAGAAAAGGAGCTCTCCTGTGACAATTTCCACATTCTTTTTTTTCAATTTAAAAATATAAAACCTCAAGCATAAACCACAGGAAACGTGGATGAAGAAGTGCAGAGCAGTTGGGGTAATTCTGCCCAAACCAGCCATGCTGCCAACATTTTGAGGGTTCTTTCTGTTTGGATAGGAGGCTAAGAAATTTTGATTTATAAATCTCTCCTCCTTTTTCCTCCATGCTGCCAGAAGTGTGCCAAGGGCTGAACAGGGACTCCCCATCCCTGGCAGTGTCCCAGGCCAGGCTGGAGCACCCTGGGGGCAGAGAAGGTGTCTCTGCCATGGCACTGGAGGGGATTTAAGGTCCCTCCAACCCACAGCAGTCTGGGATTTGGGATTCTGTGCTGGAAATGCTGTTTGTGTCTGCTGTGTCCTCCTCTCCAAGCAGCCCAACCCAGCCCTGCCTGCCCCTCGCTGTCCCATTTGTTCAGTTTGCAGTTCCCAGCTGGGCTTTTGGGGCAGCTGGCAGGTCCAGGTGGGGCAGAGCTGTGCCCATCCCTCCCCAGTGCCCCGGAGCCCTCTGGGCTGGATGTCAGGAGAAAGGACAAGCAGGGATTGTCACTCCCAGCCTGCCTTGGGTGCCTGGGGGCTCCGGGGTCACCCAGGCAGCTCCAGCCCAGCCTGGGGCTGGGTTTGGGGTGGCAGAGAGGGCAGGGCAGCTGTGCCAGCTGTGCCAGCTGTGCCAGCTGTGCTGCTCTCCCTGTGCAGGCAGCAAGGGCAGCTGCTGCTCAGGAAACACCACACGTTCCAGGTCTGAGGCACAGGGAAGGGCATGATCAGATTCAGAAAGTGCTGAATGTTTTCAATGAGCGTGTCTGGGCCTTCCAGAGGAACTGGGGAAGGAAGGAACATTCCTCACAGGTGGCTCCTGGGCAGCCTCGTGTTTACCCAGCAGGAATTGCCTTGAGGAGGAGTGCGGTGTGTCCTTGAGGGGAAGGGGGAAGAGGGCTGAGGGACTGCTTGGAGCTGAAGGAGGCTGCCTGCTTGGTAAAAAGTTGATTTTTTTTTTTTTTAATTATTATTCCTGCTCAATTCTTCCTTTTTTTCAAGCAAAGAAACTTCTCTTGTCCTTTGCAGATAGGCAGGGCTGCCCCAAATTATCTCCTCAGGATGGACTGTGCTTCTGAATGAAGCAAGTGCCTGGGCCCTGATCTCCAGAAGCTGCTGGGGCCAGGAGATGATAACAGCAATAATAAAAATGTCTGGGTGCATTCCTGGGTCTGGCTGTTGGACACAGTGGCTGCAATCACTGATTTCACTGCTCTTTGCCATTAACCTGCCCGTTTCTGTGCCAGGGTGTCACAAACTCCTCCTCCCTGTGCCTGGGAACAGTCTGGGGGCTCCTCCCGAGGGGCAGGGCACCCACAGCAGGCCAGGCTGAGCTCAGGTATTAAGGAAGGAAGGAAGGAAGGTTTTTTTTCATGGAAGGAGTTGTAAAACTCTGGAACAGGGAATGGTGGAATCACCATCTGTGCCCATCTGGAGGGATTGCAGAGTCCTGTGGGTGTGGCACCTGGGGATGTGGTGACCATGGTGGTGCTGCTGGCTGGACTTGGTGATCTGAAAGGTCTTTTCCAGCCTTGGTGACTGTGATTCCCTGATCCCACCTGGTGCCAGTGTCAGCCACCCAGTGCTGGTGTCACCCACCCAGTGCCAGTGTCACCCACCTGGCTGAGCATCCTTGGGGCTGGGAATGGCAAATTCCTCCAAAGTGCTGTTCCAACAGTGACAGACTGGCTGGCTCCACTCCTCCCCACAATATTCTGTTCCTTCCAGAAGTTTCCAGGTTTTCAGGGGGGATTCCTCTGCAGGGGAATGCTTTTCCTCATCCCAGTTTTGTAATTGGGAGTTAAAATGGAGTCAAAGAATCCCAGAGGGGTCTGGGTTGGGAGGGACCTTAAAGCCCATCCCTCCTTGAGTCACACTGAGAAAAGCTGGGCTTAAACCTTGCTGAGCTGAGCTTTAGTATGAGGATGGGAGTGCCTTGGCTTAGTTGGGAAAGGCACAAACTGGAATTGAACTTGAGGAGCTCTCTGTGGCTGGAACCAGCTGTGGTGCCATCCAGGACCAGAATCCCACTATTTTGCCTGTGCAGTGAATCCTGTTTCCCCAGGTGGGAGTGTTGGTTTTCTGTTCTGGGAAAACTCTGCCATCCAGTTTAATTTACAGAATTTGGCTCCTGGTTCCTCCTGGAACCATTTACAGGATGGAGAATTTCCCATTTTCTTTTTCCAAGTGCTGAAGCCATTGAGCAAAAATTCCTCTTCAGCCTCTGGGGGCCAGGTGTGTCCAGTGTCCCCATTCCCAGTGCCCCCATTCCCAGTGCAGCCAGTGTGGCTGTGCCCATTCCCAGTGTCCCCATTCCCAGTGCAGCCAGTGTGGCTGTGCCCAGAGCAGTGTCCCCAAGCTGCCCTTTCCCAGGAGCAGGGAGGGAGCATCCCCTGGGCTCCAGGCTGGCTCAGGCCCTGTCCCTGTGGAAGGTTTTTGGTGGGACAGAGGAGGTGGGGCTGGGGAGTCCCAGAGCCCTGGGCAGAGGGGTTGGGGGTCCTGGTCCAGCCTTGGAGCCTCCACACCCCAGATCTCCCCTCTGGATTCCATCACAGAATTCACAGAATGTCCAGGTTGGGAGTGACCCTCAAGATCATCCAGTCCAAGCCGTGCCCTGACACCTCACCAGACACCAGTCAGGGCAGTGGATCATCTGTAAGGGATTTGTTCAGATTTCTTGCCCTTCCCCTTCTGCCTTTGTCTCCTCTGTCCCTGCTGCAGTTAATGGCAGTGTGGGTGGCTCTGAGTGTGGAAAAGGCTGGGAAATCACTGAAATAATCCCAGGAATGAGCAGATCTTCTCTCCAAAGGCACCGTTGGCTCATCAGGCCTCCCTGGCTCTGCAATCACCCAGAACTTCACAGGGAAAACCACTTTCCTCCTCCCTCCCCCTCTCAGGATTGTTTGGAGTAAAATTGGCCTAAATTTAATCATAAAGCACTCGGGGTGTGGGTTCCCATTCAGGTGTAATTCCAGCCCAGGTTATGTTCAGTTCAGACCACAGGCTGATATTGCATCGTGACATTCAACTCCATCCAGGCTTTATTTGTATTCCAGAGCCATCCATTGCAAAGGCTGCTCTTCATAAGCACAAAGAGCTCCAAAGCATAAATATTTATTCCTTAAAGGTTAAGATTGCCTTAAATCATTCCAGCTTATTTGGTGAGCAGCAGTTATAATTAAAATAAGCAGTTGAACTCGATCTGCATGTATGAAATGCATATATATGTGTATATAAATATATATTTATATATATACTTGACTCTGATGCGAATGGAAGGCGTGGGATAATTGCTTCCATCACATCAAAAGATGCACTGATATTGTCCCTGGATTGGGTAGTAAATCATCAGGAAGAAGCAGCTGAAATGATATAATGGCAGGTCACGTTTGAGCAGGAGGCAGAAGCCAGGCTGGGGAACAAGCAGAGCTGCTGGAATTGCAGGGGATAATTATGCAAGTGATGGAAATTATTCCAGTTTTGGGTGTGGAGAATTCACAGAACCCAGGCTGGTTTGGGTTGGAAGGAACACTGAAGTTCATCCCATCCCAGCCCTGCCATGGGATGGGGGCCAGCCCTGGGAAAAGCTGATCCCAAACCATCCCGGGCATGGCTGGGCACCACAGCTCAGAGCAGCAGCATTTTGGGCAGGTTTGGGGTAAAGATTGGGCAGGAATTGTTCCCTGGGAGGATGGGGAGGAGCTGGGATGGAATTCCAGAGCAGCTGTGGCTGCCCCTGGATCCCTGGCAGTGCCCAAGGCCAGGTTGGGATGAATGTGGGATACTGGGAGCTACACAGGGAGTGGCTTCCCACTGGAAAAGTGGAGACTTAAATGGATATTGGGAAAGAATTCTTCCCTGTGGAGGGCTGGGCTGGAATTGCCAGATTTGCTGTGGCTGCCCCTGGATCCCTGGCAGTGCCCAAGGCCAGGCTGGAGCAGCCTGGGACAGTGGGAGCTGTCCCTGCCATGGCAGGGGTGGCTGTGGCTGGGATTTGGGATCCCTTCCCCCCCAAACCAGTCTGGGATCCCATGGTTCTGTGTTGGAATATTGTGCTGTGGCACCTGGAATTGTGGGGACACAGATCCATGAGAACATTCAGTGTGTGGGTGAGTTTTTACAACAGACTGAAAGTTTCAGAAATGATCCATGTTATTGCAAAAGGTGGAGAAGCTGGGATGGGGTCTGTTTGATAAACCATGGGTAGCTGGTGAAAGGAAGGGGCAGGAAATCCTGCAGCTTGGATTGTGTTGGGAATTGTGTTATTCCCAGAGCCTGCCTTAAAGCAGGGATGTGTCTGTACTGTTTGGAAATGGGACACGGGGACTGCTGCTGGGACAGCTGGATTTACCCTGCCAGGAGATGGTGTTGATGGCTCAGTTTCTGAAATATTTGTGCCCAGTTAATTGGAAATGAAAGCTCCAGGTTTGACCTCAGATTTGGCAGCAGCCAGGAATTCTGCAGGACTGAGGGGCCTGGTTTAACTGGGCTGGTTTTAGCAGCAATCCTGGATTAATTGGTCATGAATAATGCATGTGAGAAAATCAGAGAGTTTCTGGTTTGGGCCTTGTCCCAGCAGACTGTGAGTCCCTGCATAAAGCTGCACTTTTCAATTATTGGCAAAATAATTTCCTGTGGACAGAGTGGGGCACAGAGAAGTTGTGATGAGTAACAGTGGAAACCAGAGAAGTGTTATTGGAAATGAGAACACTGATCTTGCTGTGACCTGCTGGGAGGGCATTGATCTATCCTGGCAAACTCTGATTTTGAAGGAGGGCACATTTTCATTAATTTTGAGTTTCTGGCACTGTTTATTGGCTGGGAATCCGTAGGCATCGTGGCCAGGAATTGAGCTGAACACAAACCTTGTTTGAACCCTGCAGGGGGGCAGGGGATGTGTTCAGCAGATGAATTCACTGAATCACTGAGGTTGGAAAAGCTCCCTAAGAGCCCCAAGTGCAGCAGCACCATCCTCACCACTGACCACGGCCTGAGTGCCACCAGTGGGGACAATCTGAGGGTTTTAAAGGGAATTTTTATTTACTGGGGGAAAAAAAAAAACCATTCTTGCCTTATGGTTTGCTCACAGGTTCTTCCTCCAGGCTGGACACTGCCAGGGGGCCCCTGGTGCCAGCCCAGGTCACCCGTGTCACACCCGCTGTCACCCTCGTGGCCACCAACCTGAGGGACCAGGCACGAGCAGGTGGGTGCTGTCCCCATGTGCCCACCCCATGGAATCTGTGGGCTGTGCCCCCCACCCTGCAGGGATGGGGCCCCCCAAGGACTCCCCAGATTTGCTGGGGTTGCACTGCTGCTTCCTTTGCCTGGCCCAGGGCCACTCAGCCAGGGAGGGGGTGCCACCCTTGCCACCTTTGAGGCACCGTGAGGGCACCTTCCCCGTGCTGTTCTGTGGGGGGAAAATGGTGTTTATCAGGAATTCCTAGGGATCAGCACAGACATGGCCTGTCTGATCCCTCATCCCAGGGACTGCACTTGGTTACCCAGGGAAGCTGTGGCTGCCCCAGCCCTGGAAGGGTCCAAGGCCAGGCTGGACAGGGCTTGGAGCACCCTGGGGTGGTGAAAGGGGTGGGACTGGATGGGCTTTAAGGTCCTTCCCAACCCAAACCAGGCTGTGGGTCCCTGATCTCCAGGGCACCTCTTGGGCAGTGCCTGGAAAATCCAACCATGGAATGAATTTGTCCTTGAACTCCAGACCAACAAGGAATTTCTCTGTGATGTTCTCCTGTTCCCATTACAAATCCCCTGGAGGATGAAGGGGAGGGTGGGCAGTGATTGTTGCCGGAGGGAGAAAAGCTCAGGGGGATTTGTTCAGAGAGGGGAAAGGAGCACTTGGGGGGCACAGAAAGAGTGGTCAGAGCAGGAAAAAACCACCAATTCCAGGGGAAAGCAGAGTGGGGAGGCAGGAACTGGAGTGGGAGCTGTGTCCCTGTGAGGGGGGAAGGTGGGACCCCAGTGCCTGGACTGGGGCAGGGACCTGGGTAATGGGGCCAGAACTGGGATCCCAGTGCCTGGACTGGGGCAGGGACCTGGTAATGGGGCCAGAACTGGGATCCCACACTAGGCCTGAGTAAGAGGCAGCAGAGGAGGAGCTGGGGCTCAGCCAGGGAAGGTTTTAGGCTGATCTCAAACAAAGCAAAGAGGTTGTAGGAGAGACTGAACTGGCCTGTGGAGATTCTGAGGGAGGATAAACCCCACAGTGTGGGATGTGTGCACTTGATAAATCCAATTCTTGAGAGCATTTAGAATCAAAATTTCAAACGCTTTTGAGATTAATGGAGGTTTGGCCTCTACATATTTTTACAAAACAAGTTTTTATTATGCCTTGTCCCTGGCTCCTCATGGCACAAATCCATCTTCCCTC
>VZTR01019660.1:0-16287 GCA_013400775.1 Chaetops frenatus | reverse complement strand
AAAAAAAAAAAAAAAAAAAAAAAGATGTCAAGCAAAGTTATCCACGGGATGCTCTGGGTTGCTGCTGCTGAAGGATCAAGTGCTTTTGAATTTGGTTATAAATGAAAAATGGCTCATTTCTCAGTTTCTCCTCCTCCACCAAGTGTTTGTTCCAGGAGATTGATGGGGCTCTTCCCTGCTGGGTTCCCACCAGGCCATCCCATGGGGCTGGAGGGGAGGGGCAGCTCCTCCCAGGGCCCTGAGCAATTTGTCTGCTTGGATCTCTTCCTTCAGCAGCTCAGGGGCCTGCCTGGGTGCTCAGGAGCTTTTTCCAGCTAATTAATAGAAAATGGACATTGTGGAGTCATCAAATCATGGGATGGTTTGGAGGGACCTCAAAGTCCACCCAGCCTGGCCTTGGACACAGCTGGAAGAATTCCTGCTGCAAAGCAGTGATGAAGGAATTTACTGAATTCCCACAGATGTTCTGGAGCCTTTGGCACTCAGACAAACATCTGGAGCCCATCCCTGGGAAGAACATGTGGATATTTGGCAGCCCAGGTGCTGGGGACCCTCCAGGGCAGGCACTGCAGGGATGTGGCTTCTGCTGCCCCCTCCTCTGGGGTTTTGGTGGGAGCTGCAGCTCAGAGAGGTGAAGAGAAAATCTGTCAGAACCCAGGATTTGTTCCCCTTGTCAGAGGCTGGAAATCCAAGCTCTGAGCCCCTCAGGATCCGTGTCCAGGCCAGACCAGGGGGTGAGGTGGCTCCTCTGCAGCCTCTGGAGTGGGGAGGGTGTTGGATCTCCCCAGCCCTGCCAGGGGCTGCTGGAACTCCTGGGAAAACACCCTTGGACTGGCTGATCCCAGGAGGAGAAAAGGGAAAGGAGAAAAGCTCTGGTGGGAGTTACCTCCAGTGCATCCTTGGGCTGCCAGCACAGAAATGAGTTTGCAGGAATGTCTCCAGCTCATTTTGAAGGGAAGGGAGGAGGGAGGATTTCAGGGGAAACAATAACAAGATTTAAAGCAGTCATGTCATGAATGAAAAACGAGGAATTTTGCTGACTGGAAATGGTCACTTTATTGCTGTTGCTTCCATTTGGATGAAGGCAATTTGAGGATTTTATAAAATACTTGTTATTTTTAAAACCCTCTGTGGGGAGTGAAAGCCAGGAAACACCTGAGCAGCAAAGACAAGGGAAGAGAAGCCAATTTGAGGAATTTGTATTCCCATTTATCTCGTTCAGATCTGATAATGACTTATTCCTTCCCAGCAGACAAGTGTGTTAGCTCTTGTCCAGGGGATGAGAACGATGATCTAAGCATCAAAAGCAAGAGAAATAAGTAAGTTCTGAATTTTACTGCTCTGCATTTAATGGGGGGAAGGGTTGGTGCAAAGAAGGGCAATTTAAATGCAGTTTTTTCTTCTGTGTGGGTAAATGATGGGAGCCTTTGCCAAGGTTTCCAGTCCTCACCAGAGCCAGGGTTCTCTGTAACCTCTGTTTCCCCTGGACATCCCCATTTTTGGCTGGGGAGCTCTTCCTTTGAAGTGGTTCCAAACAGGACTCCCAGGCTGTGGGTTATTCCAAAGGCTTTGGATAAACCTTCCCCTCACTGAAGTGCTGCAGTTTTTTCCCTGCTCTCGGGGCTGCAGGCTCAGAATCAGCCCCAGGTGCTGCTGTTATTGGCCTTTATCACCCCCTGTGCCTCACATTCTCCTGAAGCCAGGACTGAAAATGCAAATTTGAGGCTTGCAGCCTTCCCAGATCCATTCCAGGTGTCCTTCTGAGTGGGCAGGCACGGGGTTGGTGGTGGATTAATTCAGATGTGCTGAACTGAATCCTTTATTGTCATTTTTGATGTGAAAAAAAAGACCCCTTTAACATCCCCCCTCCTTGGCAAGGGCTGGATGAAGCTGTCACTTTGCTGTACCTGAAATTTGGGTGTCGGAGCCCCTCAGGTGGCCCTGAGTGGCCCCTGAGGAGATGCTGGGGGTCCCTCCAGCTCCCAGCAGCCCCAGGTTTGGGGTCCAGCTGCAGCTTTGGGGGGATTCTCCATCTGTGAGGGTCTGGGCTGTCCCAGGGAGGGTTCAAAGGAGTAAAAAGGTTAAAAGGATTTAAAGGGTGAGAAGGGTTAAAGGCCTGGCCAGGTGAGGATCCCTGACCTCTGGTGTGTCTCCCCTTGTAAAGAACAGAGCAGAGCCAGGCCCCAGGCGGGGCTGAGGAGGAGCAGGGAGGGGAGGAAGGCTCAGCCCCTCGGATCTCACCGTCCCTGGAGGAGAGGATCACCCACTTCAGGGACATGCTGCTGGAGAGGGGGGTAAGGAACCATTCCTGGGGCCATTCCCAGCTCACTGCACACTCCTGGAGCCATTCCTGGGATACACAGCACGTTCCTGGAGCCATTCCCAGGACACACCAAGCTCCTGGAGCCATCCCCTGGCTCAGGCACAGCAGGAATCAGTGCTGGGGTTTCTGTCCCTGAGCCCGAGAGCCCTTCCCAGACAAATTCCCAGAGACACAGCCAGGGATATCCAGATACCCAGATATCCAAATACCCCGATACCCAGAGGCTACAGCTCCTCCAGCAGGGCCAGGGGCTCAGCAGGAGCTGGGGCTGTGGGCAAACCCCATCCCAGGGCTCCTCAGGAACCCCAAATGCCAAAGGAGGTGTCTTGGTCACCCCCTCACACCCCAGGAGCTCTCCTGGTGAGCTCCTGGGTGCCCAGCACCACAAACTCCAGGGATTCCAGCAGGATCCCAATTTCAGTTACTGTCCACCCAAAATCATGGAATCATGGAATGGTTTGGGTTGGAAAGGAGCTTAAATCCCACCCAGAGCCAGCCCTGCCATGGCAGGGACAGCTCCCACTGTCCCAGGCTGCTCCAGCCTGGCCTTGGGCACTGCCAGGGATCCAGGGCCAGCCACAGCAAATCTGGCAATTCCAGCCCAGCCCCTCCCAGGGAACAATTCCTGCCCAAAATCCCACCTGAGCCCTCCCTCTGGCAGCACAAAGCCATTAATTGATATCCAGGTCCTTGGGAAGGGATGTTCTGCAGATGTTTCCAGCTGTGCTGAGCTGCAGGAACTGGGAATGCTCTGGGTTTGGGGGGACAGGGAGGTGGGAAATGAGCAGAGGGTGCAGATTTTCTGCCTCTCCCCCCACCCTGGCACGTGTGTCCCAGGAAGGGAATGTCATTCCTGCAGGGAATGCAGCCCTGTCAGGCACTAAACCTGGGAAATTTATCCCAGCAATCAGCAGGCTTTAAGGGGGGATAATTAGAGCTTCAGCAGCTCAGCACTGAATTATCCCCAGGCCAGAGCTGCTTTATTAATACACCCTGTAATTTATGCTGCAGAAATGCAGAAGGGCCATAAAGGAGCCCTGGCTGGAGACTTCACTGGCAGATTGGAACTCAGGGGACAATAAATCAGTATTTGGAGGGATTAGGGGTGTGCTAGAACAGGATCCTCGGGTGTTTCTGTGGAAGATTTGCTCCTAAGATTCCAAAATTGGGGGAATTCACTGTTTGGCTTTGCTGTTGTTTGAAAATGGGGAGAGAAGAGGTTACTTTGCTTTTACTCTGAGCACTTTTGAACCGTCCAGCTCAGCAGCAGCTGCTGGAGCACAGGGAGGCCATTAATGCCATTTAAATCTGATTGTTTAATGACCATCCCTGCCCTCTCCTCCTCATGCTGTTGTTTCTCAAGGAGTTCCTGGATGGAATCACAAAGAGCTCCAAGCAGATGGAATTTGCCAGAGGAGTTCTGCAGCTTCCTTCAGAAATGGTGCCAACAGAAGAATATTTATTGTAACCTTTTAAAAATAAATGGGGGTTTGGGGCAGCTCCAAGACACAGGAACTCTTTGTTCTGAAGTCTGGGGTGAGTTTTCCTGTGTCAAAATCTAATCTGGATATTCTTCTGCAAGTTTAAAAATTTCCACAGAATTCTAAGAGGAGGAGGAAAATTCAAGGTTCCTCTTGACTCCCTCTGCTCCCCCAGCATCAAAATATCCACAATCTAAGCCAGAATTTCCAGGAAACTCTTCTTGAGAGCTGGACTGCTCTCAGGACTTCTGAAAGGGTTTTTTTTTCTCAAGGTTTTCCTCTTAATCCCAGGGAGAGAGGGGGATTTGTGTGTGAAGTGCATCAGGAATTAAATCAGAATTACCTGGTTATTTGAGGTGATGTCTGCCAAAAGTGCAATGTAATAATTGCTCAGCACAGAAAATCATCAGCTGGAATGATCACATGATTAATTAGTCTGAGCTTAATTAGCTTTGAGAGTGGGCTTTGTGCTGGGAACAAAGCTGATGTCCAGGGGAGTGTGAAAGACTCCAGGAAAAGAGGATTCCTGGGGTGATGGAAACCACAGAGCTCAGGAAATTGGGGGCTCAGAGAGGGGATCCCTGAACTTTGGATTTTCCAGTGGCCTCAAATCTCCAAAGAAAACCTGAACTTTGGATTTTCCAATGAACTCAAATCCCCAAAGACAGCCTGAACTCTGGATTTTCCAGTGGCCTCAAATCTCCAAAGAAAACCTGATCTTGGGATTTTCCAATCTCAAACCACTCTGAGGGGAGAATGAGTCCACTTAAAGCCACTTGGCTTCATCAGAGCTTTCCTGCTGGAGTGCTAATTACTGTTTAATTATACTTCTCCTCCTTGTTTTTTTAGTGAATTCACTCTTTTGTAATTAGTTGCAGTGATCAGAATATTTTATTTCTTTCAGACTTTCCTGCAGCCAGCAAATCACCAGGGATGTTCAGAAGGCTCTGAAAGGGTGGGAATTGTCCCTGCCCGGGCAGGGGGTGGCTCTGGGTGGTCTTTGAGGTCCCTTCCACCCCAAGCCCCTCCCTGACCCCGTGGCTCCAGGGGCTGAGGCAGGGTGGGACATTCCCATCCCGGTGGGAATGTGCTGCTCCGAGCTCCCAGTTCCAGCTCTGCAGCTGGAATTGGCCCTTCCATGGGAGCTGCTGCCTCTGCTGCCCCAACAGCAGCACAGGCTGGCATTTCCTGCCTGCTGCAGATCCCAGCCAGCGGGGCTTTGGGGGAGCATCTCCCACAGCTCTCTCCTGGGCCAGCCCATCCTGGCGCCGTGGGGACAACCAGGGACATGGGATGCTCCTTCAGCCCGGGGCTCCCCAGCTCCCTGAACTCCTCTCTGGCCTCTCCTGGGAGCACTGGCTGCTGCCCACCCTCCTGAACCCTGTCTGTGCCCCAGGTCTCAGCGTTCTCCACGTGGGAGAAGGAGCTGCACAAAATCGTCTTTGACCCCCGGTACCTCCTGCTCAACCCTGAGGAGAGGAAGCAGGTGAGCAAATCCTGCCCCAGCCCAGCCCTGCCTGCAGCAAACACCTCCCAAACCACCCAGGGTCCCAGAGCTGCCATCCTGGCAGGAGGGAAAAATAATCCCAAAAATCAGAATTTCCCTGTGGGGATCCATGGGTTGGGCTCTGCCTGTTGAGGGTGATGCTCACCAGGGGTTTTGGGCAGCAAACACCTCCCAAACCACCCAGGATCCCAGAGCTGCCATCCTGGCAGGAGGGAAAAATAATCCCAAAAATCAGAATTTCCCTGTGGGGATCCATGGGTTGGGCTCTGCCCATTGAGGGTGGTGCTCACCAGGGGTTTGGGGGGCTTTGGGGGTTGGACTCTGATCCCTGGGGGTCCCTTCCCACCCAGGACAGTCCAGGATTCCCAGTGCTGTGTCCTGGGAACAGCAGGTGCTCCAGGCTTTGGGCACAGGGACAGGCTCCCATCCCTTGGGAAACCTGGCTGTGGGGAGGGCATGGCCATAACTGTTCCCTGAATGTTTGGGGTACTGCAGAGACCCTGCTGGGTTTCCACTGTTTAGGACATTTTCCAGGGGTCTGGCAGGGCTTGGTGCTGGTCCCACAGGACTGAGCACTGGGGCAGGGCCAGGGGCTCTCTGCAGGGGCTGGGTTTTTCTGGGGAGCTCCAAAGGGATGGGGGAGCTTTGCTGCCTTGCTAATTTGGGCATTAATTATCACTAGGGATCCCAAAGTCAGCAGATGGGTCCAGAAAACTCAGAAGAGGTGCAGGGATCTTACAGAGAAGGTGAACACTGCTGTTCTGGGGTTATTTCTCTCCCTTGAAAGTCCTTTTTCATCCTGCAGAAGGAGTAGTTTTGAATATGGAATTACCCATTTTTTAAAATAAACAGGATGACAAATGGACTTTTCCCAAATTGTCCCATGGTTCTCCAGAGAGCTTCCTGTGGGTATTTACCACAGGACTGGGCACACACATCTTCATTTACTCCCTTTCAACAGCCTCAGGAAAAAAAGGGAAACAAACCAATAAGGAAATAGAGGAATGAAAATGTATGAGGAGCTGCCAGGATGGGAAGTGCTGCTGAAGAGCCTAAATTTGGGATTTATTTCAGGGAATGGGCAAGGACAACACCTGGACCATGATGAGTCAATCAAGACACATCCCTTGGAATCATGGAATGTTTGATCAGCCTTGCAGCAAGCTGGGCCATGGCAGGGCTGGCACTGGGTGGGCTTTAAGCCCAAACCAGTCTGGGATTAATAGAAACACTGCTACCCTTTAATTAAATACCCAATTAGAGGCAGGACAGAGGGCCAGTCCTTGGAGGTGATGGAATAAAATCTCCTGGAGCAGCTGAGCACTGCAGGCCCTGGGCTGGCAGAACCCCCCAAAAGTTTGTCCATAACTCCTTGTCCTGTGTCCCTCCCCAGATTTTTGAGCAGTTTGTCAAGACCCGGGTCAGGGAGGAGTACAAGGAGAAGAAGAACAAGTTGCTGTTGGCCAAGGAAGAATTCAAGAAGCTTCTGGAGGAATCCAAGTTATCCCCGAGGTGGGCATTGCCTTAGGAAGGGTTGGGAAGCTCAGCTTTGTCATTTAGGCTGAGCTTTTCAGCCCAGAACACTCCATAGCAGGTGGAGGATCCCTGTTCCAGTGCTGGGATGGCCCTCATTCCCTGATATTTCCCAGTATTTTGTTTTATTCCTGGGAGGAGAAATGTTCCATCCCTCTGTCCCTGAGAATGTGCAATCCTTTGCACAGCACATTTATTTTATATTGCTGCATCTGCTGTGATTACAGGGCACCCATTACTTATGGAAAATCAGTACCACAACATCCAATCTCATCTGTATTACACATGCAGGTGTAATTACTCAGAAATTGTATTTAGTCCTGGGCTTTGGTGGGAGAGAAATATAATTTCACCAGGTTCCTGTTAATGCCACGCCATTAAATTCATGGAATGTGTCCCTGCCTGTGGCAGGGGGTTGGAACAAAGTGATCTGTGAGGCCTCTCCCACCTCAAACTCTGCAATTCTGGGATTAAATTAAAATAAGGCGTGCAAGGCACAATTTATGTTTTGCTTTGTTTTGCATCTGCTGGATCCAGGCTCAGACAGTGGCAGGGCTTAGGGCAGTGCTGCCTCGTTTGTAAATCACATGAAAATAAGGGGGTTTGTGTTATAAACATTGTGAAATTGCTGGAACAAAGAAATGACTGTTTTCTCTGCTAAAACATGCAGATAATTATTCAGCAGGGCCTGTGTGGGCACAGGGATCCCAGCAGCACGTGGGGCTGCAATAATTGTGGTTACAAGAAACATTTCACAAGGAAACTGGGAATATTCTGGGCTGATATCCCACCCAAACACTGCTGCCAGCACTGGATGTTCCCAGTCCCCGAGGGAAAAGCTGTGCTGGCCCAGAGGCCCTGGGAGCTGATTGTGACACCAAAGCACTGAGGAAGCTCCTTCCCCTGCCTTGATTTAGGCACGCACTGAGAGAAATAAACCCCAAATATCTCCAATAAAAAGCCAAGAGTCACCTTGGGGAGAGGAGCTGGGAATGCAGCCTGAAAGGCAATGATGGTGGAAAACCCTGCTCGCCTTGGAAATACAAAATATCCGGGGGTTTTTATTTGAACCCCTTGTTGCTGGTCTGTGAACGTTGTGTTTGTGGCTCAGCATCCTCCTGCCAAGCAGGAATCCCTTTTTAAATCCCAGGGTTAATTAATCCCTGCAGGCTGCTCCAGGTGTCCAAACCCTGGCCTGGCCTCGCCTTCCTTCATCCCAGATTTCCCATCCCATTCCCAGATCCCCTCGTTTTTGGTGTGGATCCAGGCCTGGGAGCCTGGGGGTGGCTTTGGCTGAGTCCCAGCTCCCCAAAAATCCGTGTTTTCCACAGGACAACCTTCAAGGAATTTGCAGAGAAGCACGGCCGGGACCAGCGCTTCCGCCTCGTCCAGAAGAAGAAGGACCAGGAGCACTTTTTCAACCAGTTCATCCTCATTCTGAAAAAGAGGGACAAAGAAAACAGGATCAGGCTACGGAAAATGAGATAAAGGCAGCTGAAATTGGCACTAAAGACACGAGCCCAGGACGGGGCTGCGGGAGGGGATTCCAAGGAAAGGCTCGGGCTCCAACAGCAGCAGCAGGAGAGAGGAATCCCGAGGGAAAACTGCCTTGAAATGGAGCTGACGGAGCATCCCAGGGCTTTGGGAAGGCTGCTCTGCAGGAATGGGAAGGATATTTCGTTCTCAAAGAATTAATGTTTCATATTGAAGCTCTCTTTTTGTACAACACCCCGGGTTTGATGCACTTCTAATTGCCATGATATGTCGATCCCTTAATTGTTTTAATTATGCAAATTACTTGTAATCTACACAAGTTACGACTCCGATGCAGATTTATAATTAAGCAGAAGCAGATGCCATCCAGGGCAATCTCAAGGCATTTCCATCATTTAGGGGGATTATCTCAAGCAATCTTTTGGCAACTCTGCATTTGCAGCAAGCAGGATCTGCTCCCCCTGCTCACCCCTCTGTGTCCAGCCCTCTGAGTAGTAGTAATCAGCTATTCCTTGTTAATTGGTGAAGAGTGTGAAAATCTTGGCACGTGTTCCCTGGGAGAACTCTGATCCAGACCTTCCTCCAACCCCAGTTCTGTGCTGCAGCCATCCCAGTCGGATTTGGGTTCTGTTCCTGTGTGTGAAGAGTCTGCATGAGATTTTTCTCATCATCTTTGTATAAATAAATATTTAACTTTTGTAATTAAGGAGCATTTCAAGCCTCTTTGCAGGAGGGTTTCAGGGGTGGAGCTTTTCTTGGAGGGTTTTTTGGTTTGCCAGAGCTCCAGGTGTGTTTGGAAGATGCTCTCAGGGGTTGGGGGGGGTTGTTGGGGTGTCTGTGCAGGGCCAGGGGTTGGACTGGATCCTTGTGGGGCCATTCCAGCTCAGGATACTCTGGGATTCCATGAAATAACGGGGAAAATAACCCAAAATGGGCTTGTGACTTTTACTGGAGAGATGGAAAAGCAGAGGGGGCTCCTTCCACTCGTGATTTGTGTGCAAATTCCAGTGAGATCCAGCAAAAATCTGAGGATATTGGGAGCAAAAGAATCCCTCTGGCTCCTCAGGTGGGATGTCCTGGCTGGAGGAGCATCAGGACCTCTGCCTTTGTGCTGCTCCAAGATGCTCTGATTGTCCTTTTTTTTTTTTTTTCCTCAGGAGACCTAAATTTTCATTTATTACTCCTTAAATCCATGGATTTCTGTTTGCTTGGAGTGAGTGGGATATTGTCTCTAACTCACAGTGATTTTCATTTAGGTGCATGCTGGATATTTTTGTAATCAAGGAGATAAAGGAGCTTCCTGCTGCCTTGGAATAATTCAGAGTGCCAGGAAATGGCTTCCCAGTGCCAGAGGGAAGGCTTGGTGGGACATTGGGAAGGAATTCCTGGCTGGGAGGGTGGCCCAGGCCCCATCCAGCTCTGCTTTCCCTGCATCCCCCTGCAGTTCATCCCCTGGAGAGCTGCTCTGTGCTCTCCACTGGCTGCTCCACCATTTCCCACCTCTGATGGATCCCCTGGATCTTCTCCTGCTCAGGGAAGTGCCCTGGGCCTTTTGGAGATCTGCTTTTTTTCAATTTCCAAGGTGGGAAAAAAAAGAAACATTTCAAAGGGCAGGGTGTTTTTAATGGTTTTGAAGGGTTTTTAACGGTATTTAATGGTATTTAATGGTTTTTAATGGGTTTCAGTTCAACCAAGAGCATTGAGAGAGCAGCCCTGAGACCTCCCCAAAAGCTCCAGGCCATGGAGAGCAGCTTTATTTGGAGCTGGTTGGATCACTGGGAGGGAAACTGAAGCCAGGGTGTCTCCAGATGGAGCTCAGGGTTTGCCTCCCCAAGAACAGGCACTGGCAATTAGGCAAGTTGTAATTAAAAGCTAAATTAAGGGGCCAGGGGCTCGAGCTGGTTCACTTTGGCTTCACCTGGCAATAAATCGCTGGTAATGACTTTGCCCGGGTAATGCTGGGTGAGGGAGCAGCACTTTGCTCTCTCACATCCTCAGCTGGGTTATATTGCTCTGAACCCAAGATAAATGGGAGGGAAAATCAAAAGTGACAACTTTAGGTGGCTTTTCTTTATTTAGGAAAAATGCAAAATCCTCAGGGAACAAATTCCAAACAATGTGGGCAACGTGAACTTGTACAAAAGATTATTTTGGGGAGGTTTTGGTGAGTTTGGGGTGGTTTTCTTTCCCTGCTTTTCAGCCTCTCAACAAGGCTACAGATTTTTTAGTGGTTGAGCAAGAGTTAAAGCCATTTTGGTTCTCTTTTTGAAGTACTTTGTGACTGTGTTTCTTTAAACTCAGTTCTTCTTCATATTTTGATGTCTTCACTTGTGTTTATTTTGATAAATATTGCTTTCATATTTCATTCCCCTTCCCCTGGGAGCTGTGATCATTGCTGGGAGAGCTAATCCCGAGCAGAAACGAAGAGAAGGCAGAGAAATGAAACCAAACGATGGCAGAGTTCCCAGGAGAGCCCAAATTCCCTGCTGGGCTGACAGGGTTTGGGTTTGCTCCTGTGAGCAGCTTCCCCTGATTTTCCCTCCAAGGGTCCAGGCAATATCCAGAGGTTTTCTTTCCCCAGCAGTGCTGGTGGCTCTGGGAATTGTTGCCTCTCCCCTGGCCCTTCCCTCTGATTGCCCTTCTGGAAACTTTGCTTTTCCTGCAGCTCTGCTGGATCCAGGCAGTTTCCCGTGGGTTTCTCCCATTTCCTTGTCTTGAGGTTGTTGTGTTTCGAGTCTCCCCACGGGGAAGGGAAGCTGGGAGAAACTGGGGATGCAGAAATGAGGTTTTTCCCTTGGAAAAGGGGGTGGATTTCCCCCTTTTTGCAAAGGGGGAGATCTGGAGCCGGCTTGGAGCTTTCAGGAGTTTGTGAGCTCCTCTCAGCCCTGTCTGGATGCTTCATATTTGTCAAAATTGCTCTAAATTGGACTTTTCCCCCCTCCTCTCCTGTGTAGGAAGGAGCAGCCTACAGCTGCTTTTTGATCCATTGTATCTGCTCAGCAGGGTCTGGCTTTGGGAGAGAATGAAGGGTGGTTTTTGTTGGTTTTTGTTGGTTTTTGTACAGTTCCAGAGCTGATCCTCTCACCTTCACTGCAGACCATGACCCCTCCCCTCCCCTTCTCCTTCCTCAATACAGGTGAATCCTTTGCCAATATTGAACCCTTGAAAAATGACTTTCAAGGCAAATCATCAAATGGTCTGCCTTGGAAGGGACCTTAAAAATCATCTCCTTCCCCCCAGTGCCTCCTGCAGCTGATAATTTTGGAGTTAGCTGCTGGTAAAAATGAAGGGTTTGATTTAAAAAAGGCAAAGAAATCTTTGCCAATTCACTGAACATTCTCTGAACTCTCCTTTCTCATCTTGTTATTTATTTAGAGAGAAAAAACCCCCATCCTTGTGAATTCTCCTGCTTGTTTGAGGTGCACCTTTCAGGCAGCTTTTCAAGGAAATTGGAGTCTCCAGCTCTGCTGGGAACATTCTGAGCTGGAAGGACCAATCTAAATCATTTAAAATGAATTTTTCCACATTTATTTTGTTGGAATCAGTTTGGCCATCATTGGTTTGGAACTGATGAAAGCAGGTGGGGATTAAAAATCAAAATTGCCAGATTTGCTGTGGCTGCCCCTGGATCCCTGGCAGTGGCCAAGGCCAGGTTGGACATTGGGACAGTGGGAGGTGGCCCTGCCCTGGCACTGGCTGGGATTTAAGGTCCCTCCAACCCAAACCAGCCAGTTCTTACATCAAGCTTTACCCCACAAAACAAAATATCTTTATATTTATTTATTTATTTATTTGTATCTGTATATTTATATAGATTTTTTTTTTCTCTGCTTTTTTCTCCTTTGAAGAGAAAGGCCTGGAATCACAGCAAAGCTCTGCCTCTGCTTGGAGCAGGCACTGCCTGTAAAACAAGAGTATCTTTATCTTTAAAGAGCATTTTTAATAAAGACCTCCTCCATCTGAGGGGGCTGTGATTGCAGGCACAGCAGGCTGAGATCTTCCTGTTTTGTTTGTATTAAAAATAATTTTCCCCTCAGATGTGATGTTTTTTCCCTCCTAAAAGAATAAAATATTGATTTAATAATTCAAGCCCAGTCAGCTGGAGGTTGCTGTGTCTGGATCTCCTCAAAAATCACAGCTGGGTGTTTTTATGGTTGGTTTTTTTTATTATTTTGATCTCCCAAATATCCAGAGGAGCTGGAATGTCACAAACCCAGGGAAAATCCTCTCCCTGCAGAGCTGATTCCCAGAGGGAGCAGTGCCCAAAGTGTCCCTGCCTAAAGGAGCTGTAATTCCATCTTTTCCAGCCTCTCCAGAGCTGTGATTCCAATAAAGGGAATTTCTGGAAATAAAGAGAATTTCTGGAAATGGAAATTCTGGGATTAAAGGGAATTTCTGGGATTAAAGGGAATTCCTGTAAATACAGGAAATTTTTGGAAATGGAAATTCTGGAAATAAAGGGAATTTCTGGGAATAAAGGGAATTTCTGTAAATACAGGTCATTTTTGGAAATGGAAATTCTGGAAATAAAGGGAATTTCTGGGAATAGAGGGGATTTCTGCAGTCCTGGCTGGGGGCTCAGCCCAAGAGCCAGGAGAGGCCCCAGCAGAGCAGAGGGAGGGTCCCCGTTCCCTGCCCTGACAGCAGAGCCACTGATGGACTTTGGGCTTCTCATTAATTAAAAATGAGCCAATCTTTCCAATCTCAGCTTTCTGCTGCTCAGGGCTCAGAGTTTGCTCAGAATCAGCTCCTGAAATTCCAACTCCACTGCCCTGGGATGCTTAGGGGAAGGCAGAGCAGTGGCTGCTTCAAAATTAGTCTTTGCTTGGGGCAGTTTTGGAGAAAAAAAATCCATTTTGCCTTTTAATTAAAAAAAAAAAAAAAAAAGGAAACAACGAATTCCAGTCCTGAAGAAATGGAGTGATTTCACTTCAGGATATTCCTGAAATGGAGAGTGGGAATATCCTGCTCAGTGCTTCCAAGGGCTGCATGAGTCAGAGCTTTCTGTAAATTATTCTGTTTATTGGGAGTGGTGAGTCCAGAACTGGGCTCCAACAGCAGCAGGACCTGGAGCTGCTGGGGAGGATCCAGAGGAGCCCATGGAGGGATCCCAGGGCTGGAGCCAGGCTGGGAGAGCTGGGAATGCTCACCTGGAGAGGAGAGGGCTCCAGGGAGAGCTCAGAGCCCCCAAAGGGGCTCCAGGAGAGCTGGAGGGGGGCTGGGGACAGGGGATGGAGGGACAGGACACAGGGAATGGCTTTAAATTAAAAGCAGATGGGGTTTTGGGCAGGAATTGTTCCCTGGGAGGGGCTGGGCTGGAATTGCCAGATTTGCTGTGGCTGCCCCTGGATCCCTGGCAGTGCCCCAGGCCAGGCTGGAGCAGCCTGGGACAGTGGGAGCTGTCCCTGCCATGGCAGGGGTGGCTCTGGGTGGGATTTGGGGTCCCTTCCCACCCAGCCCAGGCTCCTGTGGCTCTGTGTTACCCCACAGCTCGGCCTCAGCTCTTCCCAAAAACCCCTTTTTGTGCTCAGCCAGCTCTGTGAGCCCCCCCAGGGCCAGCCAGTGATGTATCCCATATTCCATGGAAAGAAGGGATTGTCCTTTCCAGCCAGGCTCTGTCCCCACCGTGCTCATCCTGGGGCTGCCTGCCCTGTGCTTGTCCCTCTCCAGAGGGAAGCCTGGAAAGAGAAAAGGGACATTTCCCTCTCAGCTTTGCTGTGTCTTTAATTATTCCACTCTTGTCCTCTACTTGGAGAAGTTTTGCCCCTGGTTGGGGGGGGATCCTGGGGAAAAGCAAACCAGAAAAGCTGGGAGGTTTTTTCCTTCATATCCTGGGAATTCTGGGGGAGAGGATGCAGGAGAAGGCTCAGAGAGGGAACTCTGGGTTCCCATCCCAGCTCCAGCCACAAACCTGGCTCCTCCTGCTCTGGGAGGGATTCCCACTGCCCTCCCTGCCCCCAAACCTCTCCCCGTGTTCCTCCAGCCTCTGATCCTGCCTGTGAGGTTTGCTCTGGCAGAAGGAAGGATCTCCTTTCCCTCTGGGAGCTGTCAGGAGCCTCTGGGGCTGTGGAAGGAGCTGGTGATTATCTGTGCAAGATAAATCCCTGTGCTGATAAAGCCTTTGTGTTTTCCAGCTGGAGTTGCTGGGGCTGGGCAGGATAAGGGATTTTCTGTAATGTGTTTGTTTTGGAGCAGCAGACAGGCTGAGGAGTGTTCCTCCACTCTGGAATGCTCAGGAACACAAAGCTTTACGTTTCTAATCTCACCTCTCTCCTCCCAGTGGCTCCTTGATGTGTATTTATCCATCTGCTCCCGGCAACAGGAGATGGATCTTAAGGAATAGGAAAAAAAATCAGAATATTCCTTGACTGGGCCATGTTTTGGGATCAGCCCCGGGTGGGGCACCAGGGCCACACTTCCACCTGAGCATCCCGGGGGTTGCCAGGGAAAGCTGCTCACCCAGGGCTCCCAGTCCCAGGGAGCCAGGAATGCTCCAGTTCCCAGGTAAACCCAAGCCAGGCAAGGAAACCAAACGCAGCTGGGGAGCCCAGGGTGGCTCTGCTGCCCCCCAGAATCCCCGAGGCAGCAGAGCCAGCCCGTGCTGGAGCTGGGGGAGGCAGCCTGGGGGTCACTCAGCCCCGGGGCACCAGTGACACCAGCAGAGGCTTTGGCACGGGGCTTTTATTCCCATTTCTGTAAAGAAGCATTTCCTCTGACTGTGCAAGTACAGGGGGTTTGTGGGGTGGTCTGAGCGGCTGGGAGGGGTGGGAATGACCCCAGGCCTGGGCTGGGTTTACACCCAGCTTTGCTTCACAGCCAGTGAAGGTGGGATCCATAAAAGTGCAGTGAGACCCTGTAGGGGGTTGTGCTCTATAACCAGGCAGAAGCACCAGTTCATGCAGTGGCTCCAGTCTGCCCTCCCCACCCCGGGCACCAGGTTAACAGAGCAGGATGGGCACTCTGGGTCTGACACTGGAGCACCCCCTGAGCTTATTTACTCCTTGTCTGCTGTGAGAGGATTAGGGGAAATGCAGAGCAGGCTCAAAACCTCAAAGGTGTAAAGACACTTTTAATAACAGAACTAAAAGGAAAATAATAAGAGCCAGAATAAACTTTCAGACACTTCTCCCCCCACTTCATTTTCCTTTTAGTTCTGTTATTAAAACTGCCTTTACACCTTTGAGGTTTTGAGCCTGCTCTGCATTTCCCCTAATCCTTCTCTCACAGCAGACAAGGAGTAAATAAGCTCAGGGGGTGCTCAGGAGTTAACCCAGAGTGCCCATCCTGCTGCTTGGAGCTGGTGCCCGGTGTGGGGAGGGCAGACTGGAGCCAGTGCCCAGCCCTCCCAAGCTGAGCACAGAGCAGTGAACAGCATCCCCTGGAGCTGGCACTCCAGAGCTCAGCACCAGCTCCCTGTGTCCCACAGCTCATCCCAAACCCTCCCCAGGCAGGGAGGCCCCAGAGCAGAGCCCAAAGCTGGGCTGTGGTGTGAGCCCAGCACTGAGCACAGACCCTGCCAGGCTGGGCTTATCCTTCACTCGACTTTCCTGGTCTCTTTGTATTCTGCTCCTGGATGTCCTTGCTCAGCTGCAGCTCCTGTTTGTTCACTCTAATTCCTGAACTCCATTATCCACCCTCCCCAGTGTTTCAGCCAGTTTTGGTTCGTTTGCTTCACACTCATCTTTTTCAAAACCTGTTTGTGTTTACAGTTTAACTCATTTAACTTTTGTTTTCCTCCCTCTCTCACCACCATTTCCCTCTGTCCCCTCAATTGTGTGTTATAGCTGATAATTTATGCTTGGGGGATAAAGAAAAAAGGGAAATTTTATTCCAAACCTGGCTGGCTGCTCAGCAAAGCCATCTCCTCCCAACACTGCTGCTACAGCTCCTGCAAAAGCACCTGGAATTCTCCCTCCAGCCCTGGGATTTCCAGCCCAGGAGGGACCTGG
>VZTR01019569.1:0-25304 GCA_013400775.1 Chaetops frenatus | reverse complement strand
GGCAACTGGCTAAGTGCAAAGCTGCCCAAAGTTCAGTGAAGTCAGCCTGGTGACATGTGGGGCAGATGCTGAAAGCCTGACAGCTGGAAATGCTGGAAGCACTTGTCATCAAAAGGTGGCAGGAAGCCTATGTCAGCTGGAAAAGAGCCTGGATGCTTGTTGCTAGGGCAGCAGAGAGGGTTTTGACAGATAAAAGTGTTGGTGAGCAAGGGCTAGAGATAAGAGCACAGATCCCTGGGAAGGCGGAGGAGGGCTGGTTCTGCACGTTTATCTTCAGTGATAGGGATACAAAAGGTCAGTGCAAACCCCCAGTTTGGGGCAAGGCCCTGCATAGTCCACAAGTCATCTGCCACTAGCTTAACCCTAGAAGGGGATTGTTAGTGTGACATTTCATGCTCATTCTGTGTCATGATATAAATGCTACAGCTAGCAGGGAGGCTGCAGATGGGGAAGAAAGCAAGGGGTGTGGGGAAGAAAATATTCCTTTTTGGGAAGAGTTAGATTTGTTAGGCTTGACCTTGAGAAAATGAATGACAAAAGTTACATCCATGCCTGGCAAAGCGCCTTCTTTTTGTATTTCACTTTCCTCGAGACACACTCAGAGTAAAGCAACAAAGACATAGCAGACCTGTCCTCAAGTAAATCTTATTTGGTCCTGAAAAAAAATAGAGGGTAAAAAAGACTCAAAGGTTCTTTATTGGGATAGCTAAATCATAAGTGTGTTAAAGAACATGAAGAAAACCCAAGGTCTGTCAAAAAATGCACAGTCTTCAGAAAAAATAAAACCTTGTTAGAGGCTGGTTTTAGTCCAGACCCAGTTAAAAAAAACCTGGAAAACAACAAAATATATCCTTTAGCAAGTTTTTTTAAAACAAGTTTCCCCAAATGCACAATATTGCTCAGAGATTTTCCAGAGAAAAAGCCTCTTCAAAAACATTATAAAAGTTACGGTATTGATAGCAATTTCGGATAAATGGAACACCCAAGGTCTTTGTCAATTTTCACAATATGAGAAGTTTTATTAATCAAGTACAGCTGGCTGAACATTTTTTTCATTATATGGTTTATTGGTTTGGATGACTCAAATAAATTGGGGAAATTCACCTAGTGCAGTTTCCCTTTCATTTCCAAGGTTGGCAGTGGACATTTCTGAAACTATATACTCCATTTTTGGTACCAGATTTGCAGAGTCACTGTCATTAGCTATACTCACTCATTCACGCTCAAATTGATAAGTGAGACAAGATGGCAAACATTTGTCTAGGCTGTGGGGCACCCATGTTCAAATCTGTCCTCTCTGCCCCTCTGTGTGACCTTAAGCAGAAAACAGAGAATTTGGTAACGGCACACTCAAATGAGGAGTATGCTCCAAATTATATAAAATTACAGAATAAATCAGAAAGAGAAGGAAGCAGCTTATGGCCCAATAACTATGTTTTGTGCAGCAGAGAGAGGCCATGGAGTAGAAGGGTCAGAGCCCTTCTCTGATCCTTTGTCTCTCTCTTGCCTCTGTGGATGAGTGCTATGGTCCCATGCCAGACTCACAGTGAAGATTCAGCACAAGAAACCTGACCCACAAATTCTGATTTACTTGCTTGACCTATTTGGATTATTTTTTTTAAATCTAGATATCCTAGGAAAGAAACAGAGCTCCACCTCAGAATACTTTATTTCCAGCATTAAGACTTTCATCCAAGTGTTAGGCAAACATTTTAGTAAAAAGTTTGAAGCTGTTTGGAGCCTTGAATTTAAGTTGTTAACATCCCAGGTAAATTACCCTACTCACTCAACCAGCAGATAATATGGGAGAGCTGGGACTACTTCCCTCATGTTTATGATCCAATCCTTTTCTTTTATTAAATGTACATGAAAACCAAATGAAACAGTTTGCCAGGTGTTAAAAAATGTTTCTATAACCTCAAATCAATCCTTGTGCTGTGCTAACAATTCTAAAGAAATTAAGTTTCCATTCAGTCCATAACATTTTCTTTGCAGCTCAGCTGCCAAAATACTTTAAACCCAGCAACTATTTGCACAGCCCTATAAATTAGGTTTACTAAAGGAAACAATTAGCAACCCTGTAGCTTACAGGAATTTCAATTGGTACTGCAACAGTGCATTGTTTAAGTAATTAGAAAATTATTCCAACTATTGTAAGTATTTGCAACACAAATCTGGTGCACATAGATGCTGTCCTATTAATAATGGAAGCTATAAAAAGCTTGAAAAGCTAGTCTGCAGAGGAGGTCACATGCTTATTAGTCTAACCAGTATATGCTTTCCATTGTTACTGAACAGCAATATTAAAATAAAATAGGAACATACAGGGAAATGTGCTCCTGTGCTGCTAAATTTACAAGGAATCTAAATATTTAGATGTGTCACTTACTCCAGCTTTAAACAGATGAGGATCTGGATAAAGACATGAACATAATAATTACTAAAGTTAAGGTGTACCACTGGACTAGCGTTCTGTATGAAATGCTTAGCAGAGTTACAAAATCAGTAGCAAGATATCATGAAACCAAAATGAGTTTTCAAATGAGTGTCTATTTCCCAATGGAAATAGCCTCAATCATAAATGAGATGCTTTAAGAACAATTTAATACTCTCTACAATCCTGAAATGCAACTAGTCTACTAAAGGCAGTAATAGTCCGAAAAACAATTAGCAGCCTTAAAAAGTTCTGCACCTCAGATTTAGCTATTAAGCTCTAGAGATGGGCTAGCAGCCAGATGTTTATAAACTCTTTTCAGGTTACAATTTAGTTACGGTTACGGGGTTAGACAATGTACTCTCATTTAGCCCTCCAACTGACTAGCTTAACCATTATCTGTCACTACACTGGGCATATGCACCCTGCTGGCTGCCACTGTCCAATGCCAAGTCATCTATTTCCCCGCCACTGCTCGGCTGAGGCTGCTCCATTCATCCCCGAGACAGCCTCCTTTCAGGGGAGCATTACAGGCTCAACAGACCTCTTTGTTGGAGTTCTATTTACACCACCATTTTGTGTTACTCAGATTGTGAAAGGAAACAACAGGAGCTGGAGAGGAGACAGACTGCTAGCACAGTGAACCAGAAGTCATCAACCTCAGTTCTTTGAAGTGATATGCACAGTAAATGAGGAAACTATACCAATATGTGAAATAACCTGGTGGTCTGAGCGCCGTTCCCAACAGACATGCGGACCTATATCTACAAAAAGTCAGCATCATAATCAGCAATAACTGGCAACCTTCCCCACTATTTATAAAGAGCTGCAGTGTAATTATTCACCCAGCTCCCATTGATTATAATGGGATTTGGCTGGATAAATCCCCATGTAACTCTTTGAAAATTTGTGAGCTTTAGGGCAGTTGCTGCTCTGAGGTGTAAAACCTTACACCCATTCAGATGGAATGCACTCCCTTGTGAACACAGCTAAAATGCAGCAGTAAGTACTATGAGCCTTTGACTTGATTACTGCGGTCTGCAAGCTGTTGTGAGATAGAAATGCACCTCCCTGCAGCAGGACAGCACAATGACTGCGTGCCTCCTGGGCAAAGGAGAGCATGCTGGAGCAGATGCCGAACTTTGAAGATGTGCATAATTCCCTTTGACTTCCACACGACTAAAGCACAGGCACGACTTCTCCGTGGCATGAATTTCAGCATGTGACCCAGGAGGTAAGGCATACAGCAGTGCTCCAGAGGCCTCCAGCAGCTTCAGTTGTCAGGTTTTATTTGGGGAAGCTGCTGTGCACACACACCAGGCTGCTCAGCAGCTGCTTACCCAGCGTGCTGTGGGCTGGCTGCTCCTTGCCCGCACCACAAAGGCTTTTTGCAGCCACATTGCTTCACTCTGGTGACTTCAGCAGGAGCAACATCACATTTCAGAGAGTGATGGCACCACCAGGGCTTTATATACTGAGGTGACAGACAGTATGTTGAACCACCAGCTGAGCAGGCATAAAGGGCTTAGAGAGCTGACTCTGTGCCTTTCAGGCAGATCTCCTCCACCAGATAGCAGCTCCATTAACAGTACATGTGTTTGGCTCATCTCTTTGCCAAACTCTGAATGAAATACACCTGTTATCCCCCAGCCCTGTTATCTTCATTATTTAGTGCAGCACCTTATCACCTAGTGTCAGCTTCCTTCCTCCTCCTCCTCCCTGAGGTTCCCTGAATGGCAGCCCTGTGCCTCTTTGGTTACCAGATTTTAAGTTTGCAAGACCATGGCACCCTGGTCCCACTGGCCATGCTGTCCCCATTGGCCCTTCCAGCACTCTCCACTACCATCTTCCAATCCAGTGGTGCCTTAAACAACATAAACACCACCAGAGGCAAAGTTAATGTTGCTTTTCTGTGACAATTATCTCCTATTTCTATAGTGGGACAGATGCCAAATAGTGGTGTTGAGGAAGACAGGTCTGCATGTGCTGCATTTACCATGGCCCACAACCAGTCTTTCAAAATATTTTATTGGCACACGGATTCTGGGGTTCTGGAATGATAAAGAGCTCACCTGCTTTCCTTTCATAAAACACACATTTTTTGATTTCCTTTTTCAAACAAAAAAAAATGAAACAGAGAAGCCTAGTATCTAAAATATTAAAAACTACTAGGAAAAAGTATATTGTTACTACAGAAAATTTTCTCTTCCTAAACCAGTCACATCATTGGGGAAACAAGGGGATTAGTTCTTGAATTTTCATTATTTGAAGTAAGGGGGCTTGCATCACTAACTTTTGCAGATATGAGGAGAAAACACATTTTAATGCCCTGCTTTTCAGCAGATTAATTATTTCTTGTCTGGTGTGTTTTGCTGCTTTTTAAGAACACCTTCACAAGCTAAAAGTGTTCTTTTTTTATCTGACAATATCCAGAAACTGGACATAAAATAGACAATGTACAGAGCAGTTTGCATGCATGCATGTTTCAGTGTGTAGAAATTTGCACTTTTAATTTTAACCAGTGTAAATGATAGCTAAAAGCAATAGCCTTTCAACTTTTGCAAAAAGAGGTCCCATTTTTTGCATTTTATGTGGTGGTTAGAAAAACAGCATTTTATTGCCCGTAGAGGAGAACAATTTTCAGTAATTTGAGCTTATAGTGAAACCAGCTGATCTCCATCTTGCTTTATCTGTATTGCTTTATTATTTGATCATAAATGTATCCAATGAATAATTTTATGTTATTTTATTTTTTTAGTAAATTGTATGCATCATGAGATAAAAAATGTACTAGTCCCTATTATTTTCCTAATGGGTTTTCCTTTCCAGTACAGTATTGTTTTGCAGTAATCACATTGAGAATTTGCCAAAGGTATCTGACAGATGCAGCCTAGAGCTTCAGCAATTCTGACATTCCTGCAAAAGTTTCAAGACGAAAAAAATCCACTGTGTTTTGCTTCCTAGGAGCCCCAGAATCCAGCCCAGTCAGTTAGAAAAACTTGTTGTCTTGTAAGGTTAAAGCAAGCCTTTGAAGCATACCAAGTTTATGAAAACATAGACAAATCCAGTAAAGCATTCTTCAGGGGAAAGCTCAAAGAATAAAATATAAAGTGTTTGTTGTGCTCTGTTGATTGGTGAGTTAAAGATAACAGCTTACAGGGCTGCCTGGTCATCAAGAGGTTGGGATGGAAAAACAGAGCCCCTGATGTTACTTGCACACAATTGAAATTTGGCTTAGGCTATCTTACACAGCTCCTTGCTTTTGATTAGATTTCTGCCAAGTGTCCTGACACTCTTGTTTGGTAAGGGCTACAAAGGTACTGCATGTGCAGGCTGTTGATTTATGCAGGAACATTCTTCTATCACCCAGTCTCAATTTTTCTGCCTATTCCTGTTTCTTAAAACACTGTAGAAAGAAAGGGAAAAAGTAGGATAACAACATATAATTTTTCCCTTGAAAATTTCTGCTCTGTCAGAGGTAAATTCTCTTAAAACTTTGTTTGTTTGTTTTTTAAAAAAGAGATTCTGCTGTTTCATGTTAAAGAGCACTTAGAAATGTAAACCAACTACTTTTATAACAGAAAAACATTTAATGATTTAAGATTATTGCGAAGATTTTGATTCATATTCTGGGTTAAATGTCCATTATGGAAGCTATCCAATGAAACTGCATTACAACACACAACCTACAGTACCGAAATATATACATATTTTTAAAATATGTACTTGTAGGGAAATATCTAGGAAAGGTTCACCACTCCACAGTGATTAGGGACTTGCAAAGGGTGGCCATCTCTTCAGGATCCTCAATAACAGACTCAGAACCGGTCAGGCAACCATGAGCCACTGCCATTTTGGTGTCCCATGCATCAGATAACAAAATTAAGTCATTACATGGCAACAACAAACAATAATAAAGCTCAATTTGCTGCTGCCTTGGGAGGCTTTGAGGAAGCTGCTCAAGAGATCTCTCAGGCTGCTTCCCCACTGCTGCTCATCAGGCACATGAAGAAAACCCAGCAGGGAGAGTAATAAAGACACACGTCCTCCCTCATGATTAGAGCAGAGAGTGGAAAGGCCATCAGAGGTGGTCTGGGCTGGACTGGGTCAGATGGAACAGGGGGAATCCTTGTCTGCACTTGATGCCAGGCTGCCAGCACTGCCAACAAGACACCGAGGGCTTGGCTGGACACACGGCAGTGGCACCTTCCTCCCCACCCACTGCTGGGGGTGTGATGAGCCCCGTGGCTGTGGCAGGGACCTGGAGGGAAGAGCAGGGCAGAGGGTGGCTGGAGAGAGGCTGGCAGTGGCAGGAGGTGAGGGGCAGCTGTGGTGGAGTGTCTGACTGCAGCCATGTGTGTGTGCAGGCAGTGTGCATAGCTAAGTGATATGGTGTGTGATGAGAAGCCATATTTTCAGCTCTGGTGGCACACAGGGTGGGAGGGGACACAGGTCTTGGGGGAGGCCAGATGCACCTCAGGCATCTGCAGAAGGGGGCAGAGACAAGCCTGCACCTCTGAAACCCAGTGCTCCTGCTCCTAAAGAGGTATCCGCGCTTCTCAGCCCACTGGCTTGGCATCACCCATCCTTCCTAGCCAGCCCAGCAGAACTGGGCACGCCTCACCTGCTCACTCCTGAGGAGCAAGACTGTCAGGCCCTCCTCTGCCTTTGTGTTTTCCTTTGCTCTTGGAGAATGGAGCCATCAAGAGACTTTCAACCATTTCCTGACCTCATACAGCTTTCACAGAATTTTACAACAGCTGGCAAGGGTGAGATGGTAGCCCTCTGTGCAATTCTATCCATTAATCATTATTATTCTTCATTTACAACCCTAGTAGTATCAAAAAGCCCAGGCACAATTTTTGGGTAACACTGATTTACACCTCATTAGCAAGTACTTTTTACCCAGCCATTAGAAGAGAAGTCCTGACTGCACAAATGGTATCTAGCCTTTATCTGGGTCTGCTGCTGACAGACACTGCATTTAGAGGAGAGTTTAGCATTTACAGCAAATACTTTTTTGCCAGGTCAGTTTACCACTACTGAGTGGACACTGGTGAGGGCAAGACATGCACGTGGCCATACATTTACTGATCATCCAGTAAACTGTAACACTGATGTTACAGATCCCTGCTGCATCCAAATCTTTTAAATGTCCTTTTCTTGGAGGCCAAAAAAAATTTTCTCTGTCACATCTAAATTCTGGCACAGATTGGCTGACACATGAAGAAAAGATGTCATTATCAGAATGTGATAGGTTAAAAAAAACCCAACAAAACAACAAACCAAATAAACAACAAAAGAGCCAGTATTTTCTATAACCTCCTCCCTTTAATAAACTGGGAAGGAGTATGTAAGACCATGAAATACTAGCAAATGGTCTGCTGTCTTTGAAATACAACTAATTTTATTAAGACCCAATTAACTAGGTCAACTCTCAACTGGCCCCTAGCTTGCCACAGAGTCAAATTATAGTGTGCAATGTTGAGTAAAGTGGGATCTAAACTATCCCAAGCAATTTCCAGTTTTATTGCACAGTGACAACAGACATCAGATTCAATCAGCAAGACATTTTCAGAATCTGCAAGTTTTTTATCACTTGCTAGCTGGTAAACAAATAAATTATGCAGTGTGAATTGAAACACATCTCTACTTGGAGCTATATAATGTAATTGTTGTAATTTAATTCAGCTCTAATGAGATTAGAGTTTGAGGATGTGTAATCCAGTATTTTTGTAAAGATACATTACCATACATTTGAACTACAAAAGCAAGTCTGTTTTACCATATTTGCTGACTTGTCAACACCTTTACTTGACTCTGCAAAAGTTTAGTGGGTGTTTTCTTTACCCTTGTTTCCTCAATTTGATCCTCATGACCTTCAAAAGACATGAGATCAGGAGCTTCTTGCCTTACACTTTTTCTGACAGAAACAGCAAAAAGAGCTGAGAAAGCAGAATGGCAGCTGGACTTCTGGATGGCTTTGAAGTTCCTGCTACGGGAAGTTGTGTCTTTTGATACTTAAATCTTTCTAAGAGTGTACATCTCTCCCCAAGTGAGTGGTGACTTGGATTCTCTGTTTCTCCCTTAGAAGGGGAGAAAGTGCCATGCAGTCCTTTAGGGCAGAAGGTAAAACTGTAGCCTATCCCTCAGTACTCAGGAGCAAGGACTCAAGGCACATAGACACCATAGGGTTAAGGTGTATATGGCAAATAACAGCATAAAGGGGCGCACTTCAGTTCTTGTTAACCATAACAACCACCACATATGGACATTTTAACAAATAAGAAAAAAAATCCCCTTCAGTTTTATAATTTCTATTGAAAATGTGAAGACATTTACAAAATTGGAAGATTTGGGAGGAAAAATGATAACCAAATGCCATCTTTGATAATGACCTGCTCTAAGAGAACACAGCTTGGAACAAGAAGTACTAACATTAGACTTAATTGAGTACTCAAAGTCAACTTTTCATCCTCTTTCTGTTTGAGATATACCACAGGCTTTATGGTGTACCTATACAGTTGTTCAATTAGAGCATCTGGAAGATCAGACCCAAGCCTCTTTGGTTAAGCCTGGAAGACACTGCTTAAATCTCCTCCTGCTAATTTTATTGCAGTGATTTTGCCCCCAGGTATTGAGAATGTGAAAGAGAATTTGCTGCCACAGGAGGCCTGGAGAAGCAGTGAAATACCCACACATGATGATTTTAATAATTCAGTTGGACTCAGCCCTGAGCAACTTAATGTCCTTACTCTGTTTTGTGCTGCTCCAGATAGCTGCCAAGGTCCATTTTGGCAGAAGTCATGCTGTAACTGTAGGTCTCTAGAATACCCCATCATCCCTGTTGGTCAGTCATCCTGAAGGAATTGCATGACTACTATTCCTGATGAACTGCAAGCTCCTAAGCATTCTCCATGCAAGAGGGGCAGAGGGACCTTAGCAACACATCCAGCAACTCACGGGACAAAGGGGGTGGTGAGGATGAAGGGAAGAAAACCCTCATCTGCCTGTAGTTCATAGTGAAGTTTTGAGTACATTTCAGGAAAGTGATTTATTATCAACAGGGGAACAATAAAAATAAGTTAATTTACATACTGCTTGCAAATATTTTGATAATCTAATTGTATGTTTATAGCAGTACCAGAAACATTTAACATTTTGTTCACAGAACTATGGCTCATAAGGAATTTTCTTCTCTTGAAAAATTGTACTGGAATTCGAATTATGTCAGTTTAATCAATTCCTCAGAAAAACAAAATAGGGAGTGACTTAACAGTGGTCATAATGGAGACTGCTGCTGTGGTACAACGTTTGCCTTAAGGTGCAATAGATGTAATGCTTGTAGTGTAGCATAGAGAAATGATCCTTTAGCCATCACTTTAATACCTGCTTCGCCGGGGGACGGGTGGGAGAGGGCAGAGAGGAAAGATTGCTACCTCCCTGCTTCCGCCTCACCTTTTCCTAGTTCTTTAATTGCTAATTACCTTAATTAGGCCATCTCCAGCGCTGGGCTGGCCGGGGCGCTCCCCATAAGGGGGCAGCCTTGGCTGCGTCCTGAGGGACGGCGAGAGCTGCTCCGCGGTGCTGCCGAGCGCCAGCCCGCTGCCGGCAGGGGCGATGCGCTGTCCTGCGGTACCCAAGCACCAAGCTGGGGAATGCTCAGCACCTTCAGCGCTAGTGCCGGTACCCACGGCAGCGCTGCAACAACTAAGCTCAGCACCAGTCATCTAACCACTTCTTTCCAAATGGAAAAAAGCGCGGGTACTGTTGCACTTTCTCTTCTGAAGAAGGAATGGGAAAGAGCCATGTGCTTAAAACCCACATCCGGATTCCAGAGAAGCCAAAAGTTTTAACTGGATGCAAACTTTGGTTAACATGAGATAGTAACTAATAGCAACAAAGGACGGCTTCTTGCTTTTTCTTGGTTGCTTGCTCAAATTTGGATCCCAACTGGGTTAGCACCACAAACCGTCTGAACAAAGAACCTGCTGCCCATCAGCCACCACGACACAAGGTCTAGATCTGCAACTCCTCCAGGGCAGGCATCACACACATTGTTGCAGCTCCTTTCCAGGAAGGGAGACAACGCATGTCAGTCTCTTTAGCTGGATTTCAGGTTGAAGTGGAGGTGCAGTCAATGCACACACTGATCTGTAAGCTAGGAGGTGCTGCTGACTCCTGAAATGTAGGCCCAGGAGGCTCCAGGTCAGAGGGAAATTAGCATCCAGGACAATTTGAGTCAAGCTCAAATAAAGAAGAAGATTCTTAACTACAAGGACAGGAGACTAATCTAACATAGAAGCTCACTCAGCTTTATATATGGTAAGAGACTGATCTATGGCTCTAAGACAATCCACTCCTTCCTTAGGGGCTCAAGGAAACTTTTATTAATTCTAGAATGAAGAGAAATACCATTTACAATTCTCACTTTATATAGAAGGAAGCAGAAACAGGGCTTTAAGCCCTCTTCTGAGTTTCATTTACTTTGGATATTGCAGCCTTGGCTGTTGCCCAGACTGTGCTTGTTCAGTGGAAACAAAGCCACTGTTGGTCCCACAATGTGAATGGCTTGTCAGAAAGAGCCATTCATGTTGGAGCTGTCCTGCTTAAGACAACATCCTTCTCAGGTTACATTCGAGAGTCAGGACACAGTCCTCAGGGGTTACATCTAGCAAGACAATCAAGCCTCTGTGGAAAGCAGCAAGCCACGGCTTTTGGTCAGGTGGAGAATAGCTTTCATATAAAAAGAAAAGAATAAATTTTATTTTATTTTCTGTGTATGTGCACTGGTGCTGTTGTCAGTCTCTAGTAGGTTCAAACTTTTAAGGAAAATACTCAGTTTTCAAACTGTCTAATAATGGACCACGGAGAAGAAAAAAAGTCACTACCCTTATCTAGATAAAGTATTGCTATAGAGGATTTACTGAAAGAATTGAAGACCCTTATTCTTCAAGTTACTCAGGCACATGCCTAATTAGAGAGAGAGCTTATTTTGTGGTTAAAGTGCTAAAACTGGGGCTCAGGGTGCTTTGGCTCGCTTCCTTCCCTCTACCACAGGCTTATCTGCAAACCTGAGAAAACTAGAGTAATATGTTTTCCACACCAGACCTTCCTATTCAATAGTTTAGAAAAAAAAAGCTAAGGCATCTCAGAAAGGACCAGTCCTTAAAAAGCAATTTGTGAGTTTTACGGGAACGTTAATCAAATAATGGGGATTACACAGGTATTCTACATAGGCAGAATTGTAAGAGCACGAGCAACTTCTTTGTTTTTCCATCTTTGTCAGCTGATGAGTGTCTTAAGGCATCTGGAGATTGAAATCCAGTTTTTGGTAACTGATCTTCCTGAACTGGGATATCAGTAACTTACATGACCAGTACTTTATCTCTTGACAATTGCCCCTCAGATTCTGAAGCATCATACCCCGTAATGTGACAGGTCTGCTAAACTCTAAAGCATCAAAACTTGACAAAATTTACAGAAACCATTTCAGCACATGATACAGAACTATCCTGTATATCATATACACAGGTGAAGGGTCAAATGAAGTCACAGATAGTGCAGGTCATTGAAGGTTTTAGCCTCATGTCACTCTCTACCTTTACAAACATAAGCTCCTAACCCTGAGTGCACACAGTATAATCATACACAATACCACTTTATCATTTTGTTCCCTTTAACTTCTCTTCTAGACCAATCTAATGTATGATTTAATCAGTTTATGTTCATGTTAGCATCTCAGCCTTTCAAGTAGTTTTTCCCTATGAATTTTTGCCTTATGATTTTCACAGACTCTTAGAATAAAGAGCACAACACCGAAGTGACTAAGGTCACTCATGCCATCCATGTATCTTTTACATTGAAAATATTTTGCACAAAACTTGTACTAAATCAGTGCTGGAACACTTGAATTCAAAGTACACATACTGGAAGGTTCCTCTCTGCCTGGGAAAGCCTGGGGGGTTCTAAAAAGTATGCACTCTGTTTTGCCTTGGCATTATCCTCCTCAGCAGTATTTAAAGTTAGTTGATGTGTACTACAGAGAATCAACTGTCAAAAAAAATGCCTATAGCCTATAATTCTTACAGTTCTATTATTTGTGCAGCTCAGTCTTCAGGAAATGAAGCTTCATTCCCAACCATTAGTTTACAGGACCCAGTCACACCAACAAGGTGACATAAGCAATACAGGAAAAATACATTTTTAAATATATTTAATCTAATTGAGGGAGGATTCTGTACAACTATAACCATACAAGACTTTAATAAGATTTTGTGATGGTTTTTGTAGTGCATTTAAAAATAAACAAAATATATGCACCGCAAATATGTCGGGGCCTCAATTTTCAGTGCCTAGCTGCATGACAGCAGCAAAGGCTCCTTCTCCAGTAAAAGAGGCACCAAAGCAGAGCCTCTTTTAGTAAAAATAGCAGCACCAGAAGCTGAAGTTCACTTTGCACTGAGTTTTGGCAGTTCTGCTTCATGGTCTGTTTAGCTGGGAGGGTAATGTCTTCTCACACCTACCATCTATCAGTGTATGACATTACTTCATAATAGTGAACACTGCTCACCATGGGTCTTTGCCAGTACAGGGTTTATTGCATTTATTCCTTGTTAGATAATTTAAGAGTCACCAAAACAACTTTCAAGTTTGTGTGTTAAGTAGTAACCACTCTAATGTTTCATATCCAGATACTTTTGTACAGTTTTCTAACACACTACTGATCTCTTTGCATGAGCTTACTTTTTTTAAAAGCATGTCATATAGCAATGCTAAAGCTAAAAATTTCAACCAATATAGTAAGTCCCAAAATCTGACCCCTATAAAGACTAGCAAATAGGACAAACATTAGAAAACAAAGTTGGGTGATAAATGAGTTAAATGAAAAATAACTAGCATACAATTTTGCATCAGCTAAGGAAGCCTTCTGATTCAGGAGCAGAAAATGTAAAGATGGTAGTTTTTAGGGTTTAAACAGCTTGGTTAATGCATACAGGAAATTGTCCATTTGAGATGAAAACCAACAGAAAAAAGATTAAAATCGATTGCTCCCCTAAGCACAGGCAGGTCTAGACTTCTGCATTGCTGTTCCTGCAGGTGGCAATTATTATTCTTGCATTCATGTGTATATAATTTTAGTTTGATTTGGTGAGAAACATTAGAATGAGTCAAAATTTGAAAAGCAACCACATACTCATTTAAAACAACCCCCTGCTTTTGCTTGCTTACACATTTCTCTTACTTGCCACCCAGCTTTTTCCTACTTGGTTTATGCCTGTATGGTTCACATACAGGTTACACGGCAGAACGTCCAATACTGAAAGAGAAGACAACAAACATTTTCCTCTGCCCATAACAACATTTGCATCTTTTGTAGCAACACAGAAGGGAAATCAGATGAAGAGGTAGAACACACTATTTTCTTGAGAGAGGTAAAGCTAGGGTTCCTTTTATCTGATCAAAAACTGCTTTCTTTTCCATTTTCTGTTCCAAGAGCCCAATGAAGCAAGTAGCCAGCCCTCCATTGCATCTCATGGCTTGGTAGACAGCATCAGCTGGCAAAACTTTCTGTCTGAGCCTGAGGTCATGGTGGGTCTTTGCACATACACATCTCTATTCTGAATAGTCTTGCTATTCTCAGACATAGTAGGACCCCAGAGAGAATTGCACAGTCCTGTTAGAAGAAATAAAGCAAAGGACTGCAATGATTGACTCCCACCCTTCCCTTCAAAGTGCTTTGCAAACATGTGAAAAAAAGAAAAGCTTCATTTCTTTTTGAAAGAAAAAGGAAATGAAGGTCAAAGGGAGCATAAAATCAGCCCTTAATGGATAGGGCATTCATTAGCTTTCTCAAAAAAGAACAAAAAATAAAAAGCAGCAACTACTTACTACATGCAAGAGAAACAGCAACAGCCTGTACCTTCCAAAAGAGCCTTATCCAGGCTTATCGAGAATGTAAAACGTCTCCTGAAAGAAAAAAAGGCATGCTGGGGAAGGCTCCTATTTCAAAGAGGCCAGAGCAAAAAAAAGTTGCAGCAAAGCAACCAAGGTTCAGCTGTAGATAATTTTGGGCAAGAGGGAAGAGATTGCCCTTCTCCAGATGGCCACATATAAAGCAGTAAAAAGGAAGGGGTTAGGAAAAGGGAAAAAAAAAAAAAAAAAAAAAACCAAAAAAGAAGAAGAAGAGGAGGAGTTTGATTTGGTTTATTTCTATTAAGCCTTGGCCTGTAATAAAATGCAGGCCATTTCGATACCTGTGTTTTTTCCTCCAGATGGCAGCTGACAGTTTGGGGTTAACTTCCACATGACAAGGAAGCAAATTAGAGAAAATTATTGTTTCTCAGTTACTTCTGAGAATTTTGTTATTTCAGATTTTGAAAAATAAACATGGAACCTGTGTTCTGCTAATTCACCTTGTAAAATCTGATTTCCAGTGGGTTTGCATATGTGTTCCAACAACACTAGTTTCTCCATTTTACTCAAAAGTTTCACTTAGTGAGGTGCAGGCAACTGCTTGTAACAGTATTATGTACTCTGGGATGTGGGGTGGGAACAAAGAATGTTAGTCAGAGAATTACCATCCTTGATTAAACATTCTATCCTGTCCTAGCCTAGCCTATCCATTTTTCCCAACATAAAGGCAGAAGTCTAATATAGCAAATGGAGAAGGAAGGAAAAACCTTTATAGTATTCTGACTCTGTATTTTCCCAAAGGAAATCCTGACTACCAGGTACTCAACTGATTCTTATAATGCTATTTGCTTGNTAGAGTCTGTTACGATGTTGAGGTAATCAACTGATTCTCATAATGCAATTTGCTTTCCATTGGAAGCTGTCCATTGGTGAAAATTAAATAAATATGATATATAGGAACAAAGTTGTTCTCCCCTGGCATAATACTAATCTGAAATACCTCAGATAGAAAGGTAGATCAAACACAAAAGCCTTGCATCTGGTACCATAGGTGGCTGCCCATTTTACTGATTATATAACTTGTATCATACGGCAGTCACGGAATAAGAACTTATTTGGAAATATAGCTGAATGAAACAGCATAGTCATGACAGCATTGATTTCTGTACCTAAGTAATGAGGCAAATATTGAAAAAATAAGATTGGTTGATTTACTTAGCATAGAAATTCCTGCCAGTTTTCAATGTGCTGTCGACTATAATCATATTAACTAAACCTTAAAAATCTCAAACAGCCTGATTTATTATTTCTCCAATGCATATGTTTTTGGGTATTTGAATATGCCTACATCAAAAGAAACTAGATTTTTAGGGAGCCAGTTAGCTTGTCTTGCCAAGTTAACAAGTTCTGGTAAGGTCAATCACTTACAATAAATGTAATTATTACACAGTTATTTTCTTTATGTATACAGTTTTTACTTTATGCTATAAGATGGAAAGGATAGTGGGATAATGCTCTTATGTTGAATTTCCTGGTAATAGTCACTCTTACTTCCTCAGAGAGGAGTAGAGCATTGTGAGGGAAGCAGAGGTCAGATGGATGTTTTTCAGTTGGTGCTGGTATGACCTATTTAACCTGCATTATTAGAAAATGGGAAAGTTGTCTATGATGCTGATGTTGACTTCACTTCTAGGTCTTTTTGAGCTCGTTTAAAGTATGGTAATGAGAAAAACATTTTACCTTTGGGCAGCAATCTAATTTGTCAGGAAATTCCTCTTGCTATGATGAGTGGATGAGGAAAATTTGAAATAATATGATCCAGATGTTAAAGCTCCTATTTAGCAGCAATGCAGATGTATTATTTTATGGAATTGTCCAGATGGTGACCTTCCAGTACTAATAATAAATCANATCTATCGCATTATTGATTTAATAAAGGAGTAGTGTTTTGATTCAACTTGAGTTTTCCCTGTATTTTTGCACCCTGAGATCAGATAACGAACCATCACGACCCCTGCTTGTATTGAGCGGATCGTGACACTATGATGAGTGGATGAGGAAAATTTGAAATAATATGATCCAGATGTTAAAGCTCCTATTTAGCAGCAATGCAGATGTATTATTTTATGGAATTGTCCAGATGGTGACCTTCCAGTACTAATAATAAATCAATACTGGGATTGGCATCTGTATGAATTGATTCGTATCTTTGTTCTCATTTACATGATGAAATACTCCTGCATCTCATGTAGAAGCCAATAGTATTAAAACTAACAATCTGGAAAACATAAAAATCAATAAGGACAATTGAAACAATTACTGCAAGTAATATATACCAATTTATCTGATAACAGCCTCACCCAAAAAAAGGTTATAATACCATTTTTTAATTAATTAGAATTTAATTTTGCAGCTAGCATGATAACAAAATTCTGTTACAATTTTGTATCAGAAAGTAGCCGATTTACTGAATATGTGTACTCATGCAGTTTTGGCTTTGCCACTTAAATTCAAACTTTACTGTACTGGCAAACAAAAAAAGCAACCCACCGTCCGTAAACACAGTGGAGAGGTTTCATGTTGGACAGCAGCCAGCCAGGCAGGCAACAGAAAACCTCCAGTGGCCTCTGGTGAAGGCTGGGAAACCTCAAGATCTGCAGTCAGGGATGAGTAGAGGCCACTGATCTGTGGCATGCCAGAAGGGCAGCAGGGGCATGGAAGGAGCTCTGTCACTTTTATGGTCACAGACAGCAGACTGAGCTCTCCTAAAGTCAGGGCTGCAGAGTGGAGAAAGGCCTAACACTGATGTGATCTAGTAAGGCTGTGTTGTTATCTTCTACAGGTGTTTCTATCTCTTGATTTATTTAAATTTATATTGTGAAGTACCAGTTTGTTCAAGGGTTTCATGCTTTCTGGGGCTTGGGGGATTATTTTTTAAGGATTTCTCCTTTTTTCTTAGAGAAGAAAAATTGGATCTTCCTTCAGTTTAAATTTGTGGCAAAACTGTTATAAGTTTCACAAGGAGTAACACACATTAATTCAGAATTCTACTTTTTGTATTAGAGAAAAAGATTCACCTTCCACAGAAATATCCTTTTACTCTATGTGAATTGTGCTTTTTGTTTGCTTTTAAAGAATTCCCCTGCACCAAACCAAGCATAAATTTTAAAACTGTCTCCCCTCAGAGTTTTTAGGGGTTTTATTTTTAGTAACATTTCTGTAAGGATCCAGGAGCTAACTCTACAAACACACACTAAAGTCTGTCTTGCTTTATCTGTGCCATCATCAGGCTTCCACAATCCCAAATCCATGGTTTATTAATATGACTACAGAGAGAACTGACATTACAGGGCCTTTAACTCTTCTGTGGCTGTCAAATACGTACCTTTTGGAAAAGAAATAGAATATTTCATCACTGTGGCCAGCTCAAGCTAATATATGTATTGAGTTTGATGCAGTTTCATTTAGGAAAAAACGTTTAAACTTTAAACCACAGCATTTTTTTTTTAAGATAATCCTTCATAAGAGTGGTTATGTACCCAAGCACCAACCAGAGCAGTGCAGCCAAATGTGCCTCTCTGAAAGTTCCTAAGAGTATCTGTAAGGTCTAAAGGGCAAAGCGCCTCCACTGATTTCAGAAAACTTGCTCCCAAAGCTTTAATCTTGTGGTTACCACATGCAATTTGAGTTCTAAAACACACTTTAATGTTTCTTCCAGTAAAAATTATTCTATCAATAAACAACTTAGATTTCAAGGATATGATGTGAGGGGTCTGATGAATTGTATCTCATTGCTATATCCAATTACTACATTGGATTTACTTATTATTTACAGGGTGCAAGGCAGACTAACATTCTAGAGTCCAAGGCACTCCTGGGTCAGATGCTGTACAAGTAACATTTTATGTCTAAGTTTTACAGTTTGACAGTCTGTTAATCAAACCTGACCACACACAATGGAAATGTGGGATGTCATTACTTTGACATGACTGTCTCAATTCTGCCAACAGTCCCACTGCTGCTTATGTGGGTTGTTTCTCTTTATTTCACCATCAACCTTTGCTGGTGGAAAACCCTGTCCATTTGAGAAATGCTCTCAGGGACTACAGTTACATCACTTTCAGAGAAACCTGCAAGCCTTTCTTGGGAAGAACATCAAAGGATGTCCCATTTTTTGTTGTTTTTTGACTGGTTTAGATAAATTTCATAGGTGGCATACTGACTTGACTATATCTAACTTACCTCAGTTGTTTTTTACCTCTTCTTGTCCTGTTCTGTCTTTTGTTTCCCTTCTTCACCATTCCAAACTGTTAGTTTTAATTCACAATTACCATTTCTTGTGAAAACTGAAGCAAAACAAAGTGGGTTTGATGGAGGCTCACTCCTGTATTTTTTCCTGTATTATACATATTTATTCACCTTTAAGTAAGAACAAAATACAGAAGCATAAAACTTACTGAATTTATGTAAATACTTCAGTAGAAGCTACACATGCAGCATTCTGTGCCACTGCAAAATACACAAGGTCTTGAGCAGTCTTTCTTTTTTTCTATCCATATGTTAGTGTACAAATTTTTCCTCATGATCCACAAATGAAATTGGAATTGTGGGTTATCTAGGTATAATGTTTACAATGTTTGGATTTAATTAATTCTTTAGGTAGATAACTTCAGGTAAAATTTGGTTTGCAACTGTTAGAAATTTCTATTTGACAGATTTTGCTTTGCCTGCAATGAAATTGCTCTAGACCAGTCTCCTCACCACCCACCTCTGCATATGAAACCCCTTATGCATTGTGGAGCTGTAGGTCCTCTAATTTTTGGAGGGTTTTTTTATTGCACAGCTGACCTGAAGTTTGATATTAAGTCATTTTACAACTTGTGTTTGTGGTGTGAAGAGAGAAGGGGAAAACCCTTCAACTTTGTGCAGCCACTGAGTTCACTCATTTAATCCCCTAACTTCTGAGTTAATCCTCAGTTCTCCATTTATGCACCTGAAGGTGATGGCACATCAAAAGCCTTGACATAATGGATAAAAATAACTAAGTACATTCGTATCAAAACAACATTATAATTCTTTCTGATGATCACGATTTCCTATTCTACCATGCTATAATGTTGCTTGGAGATCTTCTCTCTTTATTTTGACTATTGCCAAAGATTTTTATTCCAGTGAGTTCCTGCTTCCTTCAAACTGCAGACTAATTTTCATTTTGTTTTGCAGCAGCAAACACTAACACTTATAGTATGAATCTGCTTGACAGCCAGCAATGTCGAGAGCGAGTTATGTATGGGCAATAGTTCTGAGACTTAAAGGAACAGCTGATTTATATATGTGCAATATCTGCAACCCTTTCAAGAAGTGATAGACTTACATCAAATGCATTATGAGGTTGATCTACTCCTTCTTGAGGAGTCCCCGGAATTTCTGCTCAGACAGCACCTCAAACAGAGTCCAGCACAGTAGGTCTGAGAGGGAGGCAGAAATCCTGGACAAACAAAGAAAATTCAAATTCTACCCAGGTAAAATTTCTAACTGCATGAAGAAGTTCTGGCGTTTTGGTGAAGGACAGACTGACACAAGTAATCTTTCGTGGTCTTATGACAGAAAAGAGTCTGATGACTCTGTGGCTTTAGCTGTGACACTGCTTTTTTATGTATTGTACTACGGGAGAGATGGGAAGAGACTTTGTGGACATTTGTCCTGCCTACATGGCTTCCACCACTGCTGTACCTGCCAGGGTGCATCACCCCCAGTACCACTGGCAAGGACCAGAAGCAAGCTCTTGAATCTCTTGTGCCCCTGAGTTCATGAGTATAAGGTCTACAGGATACTCTTGCAGTAAACCAACCTCTCTTTTCCTTGAGAAGAACTGTTCTTGTGCCACAAAGGTTGAACTCCCTCAACAGTCTTATGATTAAGAGGACACTCCTAATGCCGTAGCCACTGACATATGCCAGGCCTTTGGGGATTTGGAGTTTCCAACAGTCAGATCTCTATGTGCAAGAAACTACACAATTTTCCTAATTGCCATAGGAAGGCAAGTTTCTTCCTTCCCCAAAGTCTGTGAAAAACTCCTTGTGTCCTTTCCTTTTTATAGCTCCTATCTTCCCCTTTCAAATAAGAGAATTATGCTGACATAATCACCTTACGTCCAGCTACTTAACATCAAGCAGATGGTTGCTAAAGTTCTTGCATCAGCAATAAGATTTTAATTATTCTTTGGTGACTGTGCATCCTGGCACTAGTAAACCCAGACAACTGTAGCTATTTTCATGCTGTCCTTATCTTTGATGGCAGCTGAAATGTGTTTGTGCATCCTTGATATTAAGCAAATATTTTGTTGTTCCTTGGCTTTTTTTTTTTCCTGTAAATTTGATCTTGACAGTTTTACAACATCAATGGCATACCAATAAGAGATTGGTTCATTGACATCTGTGCAGTCTGTGGGCAGAAAATCTTTATGGATATAAAAAAATAAGGGATCATTGAAAATACCTAACAGCTGTCCTGTAATCATGGATATTCTTTCCATGTAATTATGAAACTATTCTTTTCTCCTCTTTTATGCTGTATTAAAAAATAATGACTACAATAAATACCAAGAAAAAAAGGAACCAAAACCACATTCAGAAACAACATTGTGCAGAGATAAAAATAGGAACCCAAACTGTTTTTCAGTTCTGTAACACAAGTTGAGGCCATGCAGATTTTTGGCTGAAAAACTGATGCAAGGGTGGCCATAATCCTATAGTTTCAGGCTTAAATCCACCTTCCAGGTACTTAGTGCACAGCCTTTGTGGGTGTGCCTGGCAGGACAGCAGACCAAGCATGCTGACCCATCAGCCAGGTCTGCTAATTCAGGCTCTCTCTCATGTATTGCAGAGGATTTCCTCCAGCTGTGCCTGGGGCTGTTTGCCAGGTAGTTTTAAGGCAGAGGTGGAACCCTTCTCAACACGTCCTGCACCCTACAGCTTGACAGGAGACCCAGTGACCCAGGGATACCAAACAACTCCACATCTCGCATTCCATAAACTAAAATGAGATGTTATTGAATATGTGCTGGAACAATGTTACTAATCACTGACTTCTGCACTTCATAAAAGTATCCTGGCTTCTTGCAAGGTGGAAAATATGTATACCAGTCTGGATGTTCAGGATGTTGGATTCAGCTTTATAATAATTCCAAATAGTCCAAATATTTTAAGTAATTTGAAACTGCTTGGTTATAAAACCAGGCAGTGTCCACACTCAGTCATTAAAATTATCTGCTGATGGTTTGACGAGGTTTGCAGATGTAAGCACTGAGTCTTTTTTGCATTTGAAAGATTCCTTAACAATACACCTGATACTGGGTTTCATGAATCCTGCATCCACAGTTGGTGCATTTTAAGCAAGCAGCAAACTTGCCCAGACTGCTCTGAGAAAGTTGTTTTGAAGGGGTTGTTAAGCAACCCATACCCTCTCCGCAAAAAAAATGTGCTTTTCATTTGGATTTTCTAAACCATAGCCTGATTACTTACTAATTCTTGTTTTGATCCTCAGTGGAGGGATGAGATGGCCACATTAAATGCATGGAAAACCTGTTATTATGAAGGAAAAATTATATTTAGGGAAGATGACAGTTCTGTTTGCCTTTACCTTACCTAAGGCCCCAAGCAAGCTAGGAAAAGTGCACTATATTTTCCTCTTTGATTTTAAGACATCCAGAATTAATTTTTGTAATGAGAGGATCACTTTAAATAATACAAATCACAATTTTATAAAGACCATACAGTGGATTTTGTTCTTCTAACAAAATTTTTTTTTAATTATGTAATGCATTTTCAGAACAAGTGGTCTTTTACCTTTTAGTAGTTAGTAAACAGGATTTTTCTTTTAGCAAGTAAAAAAATAGTTGAAGATCTGCTGCTGTGTCTGTAGAAAGCTGCTTGAATGATAGCAAAGTTTGGTTTATTTTCTTGGAGCCTTGGATTTTAATCATAGTATACTTAATTTTAACCTTACTTCTATAAAAAAAGGAAGTAAATTATGAGCACTAAAAATGAAAATAAAGAAAATTTTAAAATTTAACCCAATACTGTATCTTTGATTCTGACTAAGAAAAATACCAAGATTTACCTATTGCTGTATTTTCTCTCCAGTTTCCTTATGAAGAGATTGTGTGGGAACTCCCAAATATTGTAGGGAAAGCTTCTGGACTGTGTCTGCTATCTGGTGGTTTGGCAGTCGATTGTTACAGGCATCATCCAAGACATTACTTACTCCCTGGTTCTAGAATAGGATGCAGATTATCAGTGAGAATTCAAAGAGTTGGATATTTACCTGCCTACAATAATATGAGTATTCTGTACTTAATTGTAAAAGACTAGAGAAGATAGCAATTGGTGGAATTCTGGTGTGCTAGAAACACTTTTGCCTCTTTTGCATTATAGCAAGGCTATATAGCATGCTATGAAAACTTACTTTCTCAAAGTAAGAATTAGAAGAAATTTATGGTTTTAATGTAAAGCTCTTGCTAGAAAAAAAAATATTTATTTCCTAGAATGAAGAATTAGATAGATGTAGCTTCTGAAATCAGATTAAACATGGTCAGTATTTTAAGAATCTCTACATTGTTATTAGAAATCAGAGATACACTTACTTATCTTACACTTAAATGTATATATATAAGAATAAATCAGATATTGTATGAAGCCATCTACAGGTGAAATTCAGGTTTAGATGCTAAAAATAGGAAATGATGCACTAAGAAAACCAAAGTAAATGAAAGAAAAAGCAAATCCTTAGTACACAGAAAGAAGGTTTTGCTTCTAGTTTAGATGAAGTAACAGAGTTAATAATTCTTATTATGTGTTATGCCTGCATTAATAAATGCAAAAATGCATGTAAATAAGCTGTTAATTTCAGTTGCGCTGTCAAAGTTGCCTGCATGTGGGTGTAATGGAAGCAGGTGTGTCCTCTGCCTTCTCAATGGCTAGCAAAGAACAGCAGTACTTTGCTCTCACTGACACTTTGGCTGTGCAGACAACTTGCTAAAAGCAGTAGCACAACAAGTAACCAGCTGTGAGAGGAGACTTCTAATGCAATCAACTCAGTTACAGTGAGGTGTTTAAACAGGGGTTTTGTACCACATTAGATGCCTAAGACCAAAACAGCATTAAAAACACTAACTTGGACATGGTCTCATCACAGTTACAGCCCGCTGTTGTAGGTGTTTCCACTTGAAAGCTTTTAAGACCTGCTTCTGTTTGTAGCTGGAAATGTCTTCGTGCCTAAGCCCTGAACTGATCCAGAAGTACATAGTCCTTCTAACCTACCAAAATCAAGATATTAGGGTTCACCCAAAATTTCCTGTGGCTGCAAGGAAAATATCACAAAGACATCCCTTTCTTTTTACATGGTCAGGTCTGAAAGATGAGTCCAGTGCCAGTCTTGCATTTGTTGCACTTTTCCAGCAATTAGGATCCTTGTCCCAGTAAGCTTCTCAAGAAAACACAACCCCATCTGACAGCAAACAATGCTCTTTGTGGGATGTTCTCCATCCACTCTAGGTAGGTAGACTACAGTTACAAGGAGAGCAAAAGGTAAGGAACACCCTTTTCCTGCCTGTGTTAAGGCTGCTGAGCAAAGACAGGAACATGGTGTTGGATTCAAAGACTATATATTTGTGTTTCCCACATTGTAGCTGAGAATAGCTTAAACTCCACTTGTGCAAGTCCGAAGAGTATCTCATCTGAAGTACTCTGAAGCATCTATTGCCATATTTAGTACAATGAAATTAGACAGAAATCATCCTCCATAGATGTCTTTCATAAATGAAATTATAGAACCTAAAAGCTACAACAGGCAGAAACACAGTGAGAAAGCACATTTGTACATTAAGCCTTGCAGCCACGATTTTCAGCAGATCCAGGCATTTAACTTTCTGTGACGATGAAATGCTGAGAATCAGTCCTTAGATACACTGACTAGGAGAGTTAGGACAAATTCTTTGCTGCATGAACTGACTTGTACAGCATTTGATGAGAAGTGGTTTATACAAAGGATGCAGAAACAACCCTCGGCTAGGCAGGTTCTCTCCTAAAACTTTTGCAAAGATGAAGACATAAATTACATAGCTGTATATCTAAACAAGTTTTCATCATTAAATATTTAAATGAAACAGCTTTTGCTCATTAACATGTGTAGATACCTATTGTGGTTTAACCCCCAAAGGCAGGTCAGCACCACGCGCCCACGCTCTCACTCTAGCCGCAGTGGAACAGGGGAAAAAATCTGAAGGGTAAAAGTGATAAATCTTGTGAGTTGAGATTAGGCAGTTCAACAGGTAAATTAAAAGCTGTGCTCACAAGAAAAGCAGAAGAAGGAATTAATTCACTGCTTCCCATCAACAGGTGAATGTTTAGCCGTTGCCATAAAAGCAGAATTCCATGACACAGAACTTTTACTTCGGAAGGCAAATATGGTAACTCCAAATATCCTCTCTTACTCTTTCTTTCCCACAACTTTTGGTGATGATTATGTTGTCATGGGTCATGGCACTATGTGTAGGACATCCTTTTGGTCAGCTGGGGTCAGCTATCCTAGCTGTGTCCCCTCCCATATTATGATGCATCCCATGCCTGCTCGCTGGCAGGATGGCATGAGAAAGAGAAAACACATTGATGCTGTACAAGTANCAATAACTAAAAAGCCTGTGTGCTACGGAGACTGTTTTGGGCACAAATACAAATCACAGCAACATAGAAGGAATTATGAAGAAAATCAACTCTATTCCAGCCCAAACCTTCACAACTAGAAAGATGGCTACAAAATAAATTATCTCATAGCAAGCGCTAGAATTAGCAGTAGCCCAGCTCTCTGTTTTGAGATGTAAATAAGTGATGGGACAAACAGGCAAGTGAAACAAATCCAGAGTAGATTAATTGCATATTTATTCCTTAATGTCCCT
>VZTR01019527.1:14943-26649 GCA_013400775.1 Chaetops frenatus | reverse complement strand
AACATGGGGTAAATTATTTTCTTTATTTAGATATCAAATAGTTGAGCCTGGTAGAAAATTATTTACATTTAAAGACCTATCACTTAGTTTAAATCAAAGATGGTAGAATTGCCCTGCCTTCCACACTAGAAGAAACTAAAAAACCTCACTATAGTCAAGGAAATGTCTAGTTATAAAGACTAACAGTGTCCCTTGCTGCAAATGTTCTCTGCTGGTATTAGATCATTCAGTGGAAAATTAGGTGCAAACCTAGTTTGTTTATTGAACTAAAGGCATACATGTGCTAAAGACAGCTCTCTGTTCTTACAAAGGTATCGACTGCTTCTATCATCATAGGATTTCCCACTATGCTTTCCCACTGGGGAAGGAAGAGATCCAAAGCGGAGAAAGAAAGGCTGCCTGAGCACATGCAGAACTTCCCTGAACAGCAGTGGCTTTTTGTGCTTCTAACATGTATTAGAAAAACTATTATGACTAAAAAAACCATCTAAAGGCACAGCTGATATAAGCAAAATGAGTCTTACCTGTGACCTCTGAGGACCAAGTTCTCCACTAAGCAGCATCATTCCCTTGAACCCTATGACTGCAAAGTCCCATCTACATCAGGGCACCTAAACAGGTTGACCTTCATGGAGCACACAATAGATTCATGGATTAAAATGACCATGAGGAAATTTCACTGCACCATGGAATTTGGTGGACTTGAAAATAAATCAGTCAGTGTGGCATGTTAGCAAAAGTTCTAATTGTACATAGTTCCCAGAGTAGTTAGGCCTTACATTAACTCAGTTCCTCTCAGCAATTGAGATTCTTCTCCATGTTAAATATTTCTTTTTTTATTATTCCTCTGTCCTCTTCATCTAAACCTGTCTGCCCTCTCTTTCCCCAGAAATTGCAAGAATTGGAAGGCGCAGCGGTCCAGCTTCAGTATCCATTGAGATCAAACCAAAGAAATGGACCTATCTCTATTCAAAATGAATTTCCTTTATACAAAAACCACAAAGGAAACTGAAGCTACATTTCTAAATACTGAAAAGCAAAGAATAAAAGGTGACTTTTCCCTTAAAGTGTTCTATGTCAACGTCATTTAATGCTTTGGCAAATCCCAGGATATTCTAGGAGGACTAGTTTAGGGTAGCAAGCCATGCATGTACCTTTTCATTAGCCCCTTATTTTCAAACAGAGGCCTGCAGAAATTCCAGTGCTCTGAACCCTCACAGGGGGATGGAGCAAACAGAAAAGATCTTGTTAAAACTGTCCTTCTCCAAAGACTACCTTTTTTCCTTTTTTTTAACTTCTTTTTTAAGTACTCTTCTGTGGGGAAAGAGAAATCAGGTTTAGCTGAATATGTCCTCACCATGCCAGCTTCCAATATTTTTTTTTCTGTGTTGGGCAATGGCACCAGTCAGTTGTGGCATTGCTTCCTATTTGTCTCTGGTAGGGTGAACGAAAGGCTGCTGAAATGCCCGATGAAATGACTTATGTGCATGGATAGATTTTGTGAGATCAAACCCTGTATGTGCTAAGGCTTCTTCTCTTCCTGTGTAAACCCATGATTAACTATCATTACTATTTAGTTACACAGAAACTCTGCTTACACAAGGCCAGTGCTTCGCTCTCGTGTGCTGCTTTCTGTCAGCCATGCCTCAATGTGGAATCTTTTATTCAGCTTTAGGAGTACCTGGGATATAACTCTGTCACCCCCAGCAACTCCTCGCTGCTTTGTACTATTGGCTTTCTTTTCAAGAGTCCCTGATAATTGACTTTTTCCTCTCGTCTCACTTTTTCATTCTTTATTAAAAGTCTTTATAATCCTTTATTTTCTGCCTTACAAACGGTTTGCTGTTGTTGTTGTTTTGTTTTTTCCTTCTGGATTTTTTCCTTTTAAATTTTTGCTTACCTCTGGGTAGGCAAATCCATCTTTAACTTATGGTCTTTCTCTCCACAACATTGGATCCCCTTCATTGGTCGTCAAATTTTTACTAAAAACTGTTTAAATAACAGTTGTATCTTTATATATATATATATATATATTTGGTATTTTGGAAGTCCTTGTGGGTGATTTCATGCAAAAATTACAGGCAAATAATAGTGATATTGAGATTACAACATTATGCAAGGAGACTGACATAATTTAAGCCAATCAATAAGGGTTAATGAAAGCTAGATCTCATCAGAATAACTTGGTATTTTTTGATGAATACCTTAGGATGTTATACATATATAGGAAGAAATTATATTTTTTATGTGCAGTGTTCTGATTTGATTTCACCCAACAGTTTATTACAAAATGTGAATATTACAAAATCAATATACAGTACTTATTAGATTGGTTAAACCTGATGCTGGTCTCAAAGTGCAGTTGGAAATCTGGATCATCCACCGAGTATGAACACTTCTAGTGTGTTGCTAATGTTACTATATTTGATATTTTAATTCATGACATGGAAGAAAAGAGTCACAATAAGTTGTAGAAAACACTGAGGTTGTGAATAGAGCATATAAATAAGAGATGAAGGAATAATGAAAGCTGTTATGGGGTATTTTGGTCACAATTAAGGTGGGCACAATTAAACTGTGCATTTCAATGAATGTAGGACCTTATACTGAGGAAAAACAAAGTGGGGGAGAGGGGTGGAAATTAAAGGAGATTTTACTTATCATAGAAAACAATTACACTGAAAGAACTGGCTGTAAAGACAGGTTCTGTGTAAAATTTCAGTGTGACCATGAAGCCAAATGGTCCTATTTTAACCTGGTGAGAAAACAAGAAAAAAGGAAGTTAAATAGGAATCTCTTTTGCTTCTATGGTGAGCAGTTATGTCTCCCAAAATACTGTATGTTATTCCAGCAATCATACTTGCAGAGATGTAGAACAATAAAAGAGGGTCTGAGAAAAGACAGGAGCCTGATTAAAGGCCAAATAATATGCTGTCTGTTCAGAAACCTGGAAGGCTCTGCCTGTCAATTTGTCAAAATAAAATTTAAGGGCTGATTTATTTGCAGTCTATAAGCATGTATACAAGAAGAGAAATGTGATAATATGTGCCTCTTCATTCCAGTTAATTAAAACTAACAATATTTAGTGAATGCAAAGAACCTCATAGAGTTTTGATTGAAAAAATGTAGAAATTTGTCCTGGTGAGGATTGTTAATCATTGTAACAATGTAGGCAAAACAGTGCTAATTTTTCCATCACTAAAAATTTAGACATTAGAGCTGAATGTTTTCTTCTGAGAGAAAGACTGAGCAAAACTGAATTCAAAGGACTCCTGTGGTATACAGGAGGTCAGACAAAATGTTTAGATGTTCCCTTCTGTTTTCACAGTCTATGAATCTAAGCAGGTACTAGCTCAGAGAATTTATCATCTTGTCTTCTATGGGATTACTCATATACTTTGAGTTGAACAGGTGTTTAAGTGCTTTGCTGGATCAGGGCCAAAGAGAGCTGGTATTGTGCCATTTCAGTGCCCCTTTTGCAGCTGTGGCAGAACAGGACTTGAGGCTGGTGTGGTACCAGTGGTCACACTGCTCCAAGTAATTGGCTTAGAAAATGGTGCAGATTAAATGGTGCAACCAGGACTAATTTTGAAAAGGAGGGAATTCTGGACTGAATAGGGAACTCCTAATACATGAAAATTACCGCTGTGTGGCTCAAGCAATGCATGGAATGGGTTTCTGGAGTCCTATTGCAATATTAGTCTGGAATATTGCTATAAATACATCAGTTTTGCAGGGACATGTTACTCCAAGTTTGGAATTATCTTAAAATAAATGATATACACAGAAGAAGACTATTCTAATCACTTTCTTAATTGGTGCAGCTACTCTAGAATTACATAGCTGTGGAGACAAGGTCACAGGGATCTATGTTAGTGATTGTGACTTTCTTTTGTTTGCTAGCTTTCTCAATACCTACCCTATGTAATGACTTATTTAACAACTTGAATTTTGTCTGGAGTTGTAGGATTATGTCTGTGCAAAGAATACCTGAGCATTTTCCACAGCTGATCTGGCTTTGGTGTATAGCAGATCAAAACTTATTTATGAAAGGAAGAGCTGTATGTATCTTACTAAAAGATGTAATCTTACTGCACCAAGTTATTGTTTTTTTATTTGACAACTTTTTTGCTGCTTCTCTCTTTATGCTCACAACTTCTACTACCTGAAAAAATGCTTTATTTTTCTTGTATCTCCCCAGATTTCTCCATCTATCTATTTGGACAGTATGGTAATGTAGAAGATCTGGTTCCCATGTCCTGCAACTTTTCTATTTCAGCTTGCAGTTCCTATGTGTTTTATTTGGCTAGACTTTCCCAAAATATAGTACACATATATTTGTACAAAAGATACATCTAAGTGCTATGCTAATACTGTGTGAGGAGATAAATATCTTCTCCTCCTGTCATCACTATTTCTATCAACAGTAGTAGCTAATTTAAATATGTTCGGAAATTCTATTTGGAACTATTAGTTTTCCAACTTCTCCCAACTTTCTCAAAATACATTTGGGAATTGCTGGTTCTATTCAAAATGCTGTAAGGTATGGCTTGGCCAAAATGCTGATATGAAATGCTTATATGAAATTATGCCAGACCACTCCAACACCAATGGTACTGCTTGGTACCTCAGGAGACCCCCAGCCAACAGGATTGGGTCACATTCTCTGTCTGCTGTTTCTCCAGCTGAAGTAGGGGAGCTAGAAATGTACAGTCCAGAAAGTCTCTTAAGTGAGTGCATATTTGAGGAACATTTATGTTGTGCTCTTCAAAAGGTGCGTCGTGTGCAGCCAGTCTCAGCACACACTGGATGTTCTGGGGTGGAGGAAGTTTTGTCCAACACACTCCATGCTCTAACAATGTTGCGTTTCCACAGCTCCTTGGAGGAGCAGAGGAAGCCAGCTTGTGTCAGGGCACTCTGGGCTAGCATCACCTCAGGCATGAGGCTCAGAGCTGAAAGGCCAGAAACAGCTCTGTCTCTTTAAAGAGCCCATCTCTTGCAGAGTCACGTCAAGCACAGCTTTACAGGACACAGAGGTCTGTGATTTTAAAAAAGGCATATGTTCTTATGCATATCCCACTCCCAAGAAGAGAGTTTAAGATCTTCGGATTTTGTTGTTTGTATTTAAAAGCCCTCAAGCATCTTCCTTGATAGGTCTGTATGTACACTGCAATTATGCATGCATCCACTAAGCACTAAATGAAAACAAAAGGCATTTAACATTAATTACTCTAGAAAGTCACCATATTGTGATCACACACAGCACCACTATTGCTGCCCAGCCAGATATCCCACTTTCATGCAAACAACAGAACCAAATTGAATTACATAAAAAGAAGCTACATACTGACTCCCAGCAGTGTGTTTTGACAAAACACTTTGTCTACTTAAATGATTTCAGAAGCTGTAGTCAAAAGCCTTGACTGCAAATAATGGGTTCATAAAACCTATCTTTAAAATTTTACCTGACAGTAATGCTGTGCAAATATCTGCACTTCTAGTTCACCTTCTCCACTTGTTTACATCAGGATTTTAATAGAGTGGCTGTCACAGAACAACAGCTAAAGGCCACTGTTTGATAAGTTACTGTAAAAATAGACTGCTTAAAATGAGAATTTCCTCCTAAATTCAGTCATCACAAAAAGGTGGTGGGTAGGAAAACATTGAAGAGAGACAATTTCTAGGAGGACTGCAATAAAGTCTTTTCAAGTTCAGTGACATTCTAATCTGCAATGACTTTGTAAGAAACTACATTTCCCATCTGTCTTCAGTTTTACTGAGAAATGACAAAAATAAAAGGAAAACAGGAAAAGTCAGGAGGGGTAGACAGATAGATAGATAGATAGACAGATAGACAGATAGATAGATAGATAGATAGATAGATAGATAGATAGATAGATAGATCTTTTTTTAGACTAGCTCACTTAGCATCCATGCACAATTTTTGAAGAATATATTGACTAGATGTACTTTACCACCTGAAGAAAGAAATTAAATACCCAGAGAAGTCTCAACATTTACCTGTAGAGCAAAGAACTGACCAAAGGTCTTCTGTCAGACAGTGCCCTACCATTCAGCTGCTGGCTTTCCCCACACAGAATGTCTCTGCAGAACGTGACTGGATGCTGATGGTTCTCCATGACCTCCAGGCACACCCGTGGCCCCCCTTACCGGGAGCCACCCTCCACAGCAGCACATCTATACTGAGTTTCTCTCAGCACACAAGGGATGAGATATGGGGAGGGAGTGTGCTTTAGCCACCCACTTCTTTCTGAGGAGAAGACATGATTTGGAGGGAAGTTTACTTTGCTGCAGCAAGAGGAGTCTGTAGACACAGATATGCTCTTCTGTCATGTGGCAGAATCATATACTTCTCAGTTTTCTCAAAAAGGGAGTAGGTCCTTATAATCTCTAATAGCTGGTTAAATGCATAGCTGAATCCTTTCTGAATTTAGTATCACTGAACAAGATTTCCATGGAGCTGGAATGTAAACGGGAATTTCAGAGCGAGAAAGGAAGAGAGAGAGATGAAGAATGGCTTAATCCATATGGTTTGGGTTAACCTAATCCTATTTTCTGCCATCTTGATTGGAGATCTTCAGTCTAAGTAGATTTTGGCATAGTCCAGAACCTTGGTAGGTATGAAATATAAAGTAGCTATATAGTGTGGCAGCCTGCCTTTTTTCAGTTTGGTTTGTGTTTCTGGCATTCTTATTTGTGGCAGTCTTTTTAGTATGCCCTGATTTCCTGCTTTGAAATTTTTGAAACAAAACTTCCAGTTTGGATGAGACTTGTACCTGATACAGCTCAAGGAAGAAAGACAATATTGGAGGTGCAGTCCATGAGAGCAGATATGAGACTGCCAAAGCCCACTCTGCAAACTCTACCTGTGTTTACACTCTGACTCCTATGCCAGTATTATGCAAGAATTCCTTTTCTACTCATTCAGGGCTCATTTTATGAATCATTCATATTCATCCATTGATCAAAATACCTCTTCCAGATGAGAGAGTTGGGCTTACCCTCAGGTCTACTACAGCCAATGTCCCGTATGGCTCTCCAGAGCTACAGCGTTAATAGCTGTAACAGCAGGACTTCACTGCAAATCTCTGGAGTTCCCTCTGAATCAGGGCTTTAATGAGGGCATGGAAATCTAAGACAGAAAATAGCACCCCCCCAAAACAGAAATAATGTTGACACAGAACCTGAAAAGGTGGGACTACAGAGGAAGAAAACTAAATATTTTTAATTCTGCTAAATTGTTTGGAAAAATAATTATTATTATTTCATGAAGAGTGAATTTTATTATATTAAGGGACTTTAACATGCAGAGGGGGTTATGAAGCATATTTAGTCGGACTAAGTTCACTAAAATTAAGTAAATATACATTGTTAGCTTGAATAAGCCAGTATATGACACTGCAAGGGCTTTAAATATTTATTTACACCCAAACCAATAATAATAACATCATAGCTCAGTGGTTTTTCCTTCCCTACTTATGTTTTCTATGAACCCAAGCAGTCACTGCAGGGGACTGGACCCACACCCAGGGCTTTGGGTAGTACTGACCTTGCAATGCAAAAAGCATAGAACTGGTTTGAGCATCTGTGAAACCCTTCTGTGTGCTGGAATCCCTAAAGCTACAAGCCCCTTCCCCTCTCCTCTTGCTTCTGTAGGCTGCAGGATGCCCCTGTCAAGGAGACAGACACCTGTGTTCACCTTTCTCTCTTTACCTTATCAATACCTAATGTTAACAGCACAAAACATCCCCACTTACTTCTTTCATTCCAAGAAATGTTGAAGATATGCATTGGAAGCTGTGCTTAGATCATGCCTTCAAATTCCTTTCTGGACAATGCAAGAAGGCCTATACTCAATGTTTGCTGAAGAAAGAACTATTTCTGGTCAGGACCCTATTGGGAGATATTGCTGCCATTTGGTTTTATCTTGTCTTGCTTATTTCAATTCCCGGTCACACTTTTTTTGTCTTTTATTATTATGATTATTACTTTCATCACAGTAAAAACACAGTAGAAAGTCTGGATTATTTTTGAGGCATTCTCTCTTCTGCTCACTACTTTTAATGTTCCAGAGTATAAGAGCATAACTTTTGCTAATTTGCTGAATGCAAGCCATCTTCATGGGAAACGGAATCTTAGATATAGATCTGAAATATAGATCTGATTTTTCTTTTTTCTTTTGCTTTTTTTTTTTCCCTTCCTAAAAGTGCTTTTTAAAAAAGAAAGATGGCTAAGTACATTCATGCTCAAAGATTCTGAGAAATCGACTCATCTTATATGCTATGGGAAAGAATTTAAGGGTATGGCCCCAAATCCTATGCTCTGACCATCAGTCAAAAGCTCTGCTTCTTATGGTAAGTTGTTTTTAAACCAACAGCACCTGAGAGATGTGTAAGGAAAATTAAGATTGCATATTGATGGAAAAAATGTAAAATACTCTGAAATATAGGAGATAGGGTGATGGAGACTGACCCCAGCCACCTATTATTTGTGTAATTTTAATTACTCTCCCTTTAATTTAAGCAGCTGACACACACTTTCAGTGGTGTTCAGAAAGTTAATAGGGCAGCTGAGTAAGGATTTTAAGGTCATATTCTTGTCCTTTGGTGCTTATTTTATTTATTAGCTGCTGCATGAATATTCTTATGATTACAGAAATGATCATATATGTATATAATGCATCTTACAATAGTATACACTGCTTAATATAGTAATATCTATCTCTTAATGTGTCTTCTCATCCTTGATTCTTCAGCAATAAACTCACAAAATAAAACAGCATTTAGATCAAGCTGCTTCTTTCCTTACGTTATTTCTTAATTATGGTATGTAGTCATCAGTTTGCTGACAGCAGTTTTCCTGAATGTCATTCTTTCTTTGATTCCACTCCTCCTGACTGAAATTAAAATATTGACATAAATAATCTTGCACGAGCAGTGGAAAATTCAAAGAGGCATTTAAAGCAGAGGAGCTTCTACATTTTTGCTTCTATATACATGCATTTGTCTGTGGTTTCCAGGTACATAAACAGAAATTTAAGCAAAACTAGTGTGCTGTCTCATCCATGCCTCACATGTCAATAAATGGTGACACTTACCTGCAGTTAATTTAAAAACAAAAAAAAAAAAAAAAAAATTTTTTTGCATTACAAAACTAGAGTGAATCTGATGGTTCTGGGCCTTTTTATCTTTATGGGTGAAAGGAATGGGGATTATTAGACTACCAATGTACATAGAGTGGTCTGCTCATTTCTAGCAACTCTTCATCCATTTATCTGCTCCCTTCTTTACGCAGCTCTGTCCCTCTTGATCAGCAAGAAAAGAGAGGCAAAAATGGATCATGGAATTGGCTGGGGACCTAGCTGCAAGTCACAGCTGTGGTGTTCAAAACTAAAAGGCAGGCAAGGAAAGCATCCTCCAAGCACTTGGTTGTCAGTCTGGAGATGGTGCTGTTCTCCACTCAGGAGGAAATGATGGTGATGTGCAATTCTGGGGCAGCTGTGCTGAGCCATTGCAACAGGGACAGAGGGAGCTGCCAAGTAGCTGCCTAAGTAATTTTTCTGATGGAGACATCTCTGTGAATTTCTATCCCTGCAGACAGGTCCTGCTCACCCCCTGCTTGGCCAGGCATGCAACCTGCAAAGAGGAGCCCCATGCTCCCAGCCCTCAGCAGAGATGTGCCTCCATACAGTGCCAGGCCTCTCACCCCTGAGGCTGGTGATCACAGTATAAGGCAATAGGCACACTAATGAAATTGGTCAGAAAAATTTAAACTGGACTCATGACTGTTAATGTATTTCTCATAATTCTTTTTTTGTTTTCAAGGGTACTGGGGTTTTTTACTGAATAGGCACAAATCATGGCTTTTCTGTTCAAGAGGTTATCTTATGACAGACCTTGCAAAACCTTGAAGGTTTTATAAACAACCGTGTGTATGTGATGTAGTGACACACACCCGTAAGTATTCTCTGTTTTAAATTCATTGCAGTAAATCAATCTCATAATGTTAACAAATCTTTTTACATATCCTCCTGAAAATTCTATTCAACTTAAACAGCAAGGTTTAGACATTGAGCAATGGCTAATGAGATCATGGTCACCATTAGGATCTGAAGAGTTATTGAGATATGAGAGGGAGCAGGTTTTCCTGTTGTCAATAAATGTTGTAAATCCTAAATCAGGCAACACTGCAGTAATATCAAAACCCCGAAATCTAAAGGTGGCATAAAAAATTCAAGAGCAGGAAGGGGACAAGCTACTAAGAGTCAGAACTGTTTAGTACTTCATATGTGCATGTGTGGTCAAGGCAAATTTCAAATATGATGTATTTTCATCCTTCTATATTTACTTGCTCAACTGAGTGAAAATTCAATCTTCAGTCTATGATGCCACAGATAGGCCTGTGGAAACACTCATCATTTTAATCCCAACATGCTAATGCCCCCTATGTGAATATAGATTTCTCAATTAAACTGAAGTAATTTGATCAAAGAACAAGTCTCACAGGTGCAAATAAGGGTTTAAGTAACAACAGCCTCAGCTATCCATTGCTGGAGAAGTCTTTTCCACTGAATGGTGCATGGCTGAGGCTTAGAGCTGTGCATGACTTTGGACTCAGAGGCACTCCAAAATGCTCATGTTTCAGGGGGAAAGCCATGAAACACTCCACAACTTGGCTATGCTGTTGAGAGTGCATCGCTATATGCCATAGAGTTAAATTTCTGAGGCCCCCTTGGAGATAGCACAGTGATATGAAGCTCTGATGCTTTTTCTGGGATCTCCTTTGATGTAGGCCTGTGCCAATTTCTTTCTAAGAAATTTCCAGATCCACAGACTATTTTAAGGGATAGGACAAAATGTGAGTCTCCAGCCAAAGAATAGGAATCATAAATGGGTGAAATGACCACACGTTAATACAACCCATGTAGCCTTATCTACTTACAGTATTTTATATTTTAACTACTGGATATTTGTAAAAAGTCACCATCTCTATTGGCATTTGACAAAGGACACAGTTAAATGGGCCTGGCATTTTCTTATTCATGTTGTTGAGCTACTTGAATTAAGGTTCAGTTACCATATGATACCATGCACTTTATGGATTATAAAAAGACCTAATTCCCATGTAGACAAAAAGATCTAATATTTCTTCCTGAGAAGTTTGACTTCATTCTTTTTTATAATTAGGAAAAATATTTTTGCTAGGTCTTCAGTGATGACCTCAATTTTAGTGCTTTGTCTCACACAGGTATGTGCCTTGCTTGCACATAACTTTACAGATGCACTTTCTGGACTACATGAGAATTTTATTCTAATTACATTTTTCTCTGAATTGTACCACATAATTTACTCACTTTGTTTAGTTTGTTCATTTTTAGGCCATAAATATTATTAACCCACAGAGATTTGTTTCTGCTTCCTCTAGTTAATTAAACACACCACTGGATTTATCTTGTGCTACCACCAGGAGGGCACAACAAGTGAAATACTGTATCACTAGATGGTTCATTCATTAGCATAAAATAATCAGTGCTTTTGAATAACTGCACTTCAATGTCTCCGGTTTGTTTTTTGTGATTGCATCTAGGAAGCGGCAGCATCCGTAAAGGGATAAAAAAGAGAGAGACAGAGAAAGAAAGGGAGAGAAGAGGAGAAGAGGAGAGGAGAGGAGAGGAGAGGAGAGAAG
>VZTR01019527.1:2303-14441 GCA_013400775.1 Chaetops frenatus | reverse complement strand
TTAAAATTAAGAGGTTTACTTAAGAAAAGAAACAGGGAATTTGACAAAAAAGGAAAGTCCACAAGCTTGCCTGGAGGCAGATCTAACTGGCACCTAGAACATAACATGGGAGTAATCTGAAGTAATTCCCTACTCTGCTACTAACAGAGATTGAATAATTACAAACCCATTATTTCTATCAAATTACTTCTTCCTTTGGGGGAAAAAAATCCCAGACTACCATATGGTGGTGACAAATATTTCTACTGATTCCACCTAATGTTTATCAATGCAAAGTAATGTTATTTTTTCAAAAAGAACAATGCCCCAGGATAACATACATAAATGCATAATGACATATGCAGATATTTAATGCATCATGCACCTGCTTGGAGAGACCTTATCACAGAATGTCAGAGAATACAGATTTCTTGAGGCTGCTCACTGTCTCCCTTACTCTTCTAGGGTCACAGCCTGATTTGCCTTCATCCTGGGACATAAGTCTGCTGTTTGCCCAGACTTGGTGGAAGACTTTGGATCACCTGTAGAGAGGACACATGACTAGGTATTAGCTTGGGCCCCCTTCAAAACCCCTCTCCCTAGGTATTTCTTCACCCTCCCAGTTTTTCATGATTGTATAAAAAATTAATAGGACCCTGATCCATATTGCCTTTTATCCCTAATTGCATCAGGGTGTAGGAAGGTGAAGCAATGATATAAGAGGGGAGGCTGAGGTTCCCTGCCCAAACTGGGGAAATCCACTTACAGAGAGGACCCCTCTGTGTACAGATGTAGTTGGTGTGACCTATTTCTGGGACCTTTTTTCCATTTTTGGGAGAGACGCTATTAATTCATTCTTTCTTTTTGAGGAATAAAATAAGAACCCAGACACATTGATTATTAATCATTCATTTGGGGACTCTCCTCCCTCTTGACCAATGACATAATCTTCAGTGAACAATATGTATACTGCAATTGACATTTGCACCAAAAAAAATCAGGTTATATTGTATGCATCTGCACTAATAAAAATAGTCATCTTTCAAATCCTCCTTTTCAAAGTCTCACTGAACAGACTTCGATATCTCTATAGTATTTATTCTGACCTTCGCCTCTCTGATCTTCCCGCACTGGGGAACTGTGCAGCAATACAATAAAATAGAAGCATACTTTATTAAAATACACATTTAGACTGCAGTCTTCAGAAGCTCCAAAGTTAGGTGTACAGAAACCATTGCATCCACTTGGCGGTTTAGCCTCTTTAGGCCTCACAGAAAAGCCAAGTATAAATGTCGCTCTGAAAGTCTGTTGCATAATTATCTTCCAATTATCTTCCAGTACTGCTGATGTGTTGTGTGATTGCATTAACTCAGCAATTCATCCCAAACTGAGTCTACACTCCTGCTTGCTTAAGATTCCTAATTTTGATATCATAGGTGATTTAATGCTATCTGTTGTGGTGACGAAGAGTCATAGACAAAGATCAGTCACTCCTACTTGCAGATGAGTAACTCTTTCAGCATGTCCTACTTCCAGAATTATTTTTTTGTTGCTTTGGTTTGTTTTGCTATGAGGGAGAATGAGGATGTATAAAAATTTCTACTTCAATTTCATAAGCTCTTGGTTTCAATCATAAAAGACATCCAGATGCGTGTGAACATTTGAGTAATTAAGAGACAGATATGTTCACTATTGTCAGATTAGTTTATGTAGAGATTCTGTTTTGTTTTTAGCAATTCTAATGAAAAATAAATATCCAGGCTTAGAGCAAGCAATTAGCTTGTGGAAATTCAGGCTTTTGTGAAATAAGCTACTAGTTGTAAATCTCAATATTCATGCTAAAAGAATAATATTTAATTTGTGTTCACATGTGCTAAATGTCCTAGGTTGACTGTATGATGTTTTTATCCCCATTCATCTGTTTAGTTCAGAAATAAGCATTGTACCTTTAAGCCTGAAACTCAGAGCAAGCGGTGAAGCAGCTGTTTTTAAAAACATAGAGATAACACCCTCAGCACAGACTTCTGCGGGACTCTGCGTGTTGTCTGCACAGGCAGCGAAAGTTCTCTTTTGGTTTTATTTTTTTTCTTTTTTGCTTTTTGGTTGGTTTTTATTTTTAATTAGCTGAATCCAAAGGTGTTTGGGACTGTTCTGTTGTCCGATCCGGGACATCGGGACAGCTGCTCGGGGGGTCTCCCCAAAGCTGCACTGCAGCCGGGCCGCCGGGCCTGGGCCTCGGAGGGGGAGAGGGAGAGACTTGGGCCTTTGAGGGACTGAGACGGAGAGAAAGGCCGAGGACACCCCCACAGAAAGGACTCTTTCTGAATTTGCCATCTCGTCAGAAAGGCAAGAGGGTTTTATTGTGTAGGGTGTTCATTCTTTATGCTTGTAGGTGCTTTGTTTTGTTTTGTTAAATAGTTTTTTCCACTTTTGTCCAAGGAAATTTATTTCCTGGACCAAGTGTGGGTGGGGTGGCTTGGATCTACCTTTCCAGAGGGACCCCTTGCGGAGCTTTCCTCCCAAATTTGACCTAAACCAGCACACTAAATAAAGTAATTGTGTTTGAGGCTGATGGAGTAATCATGAAGAAAACAACATGAGCCATTGAAAGATGAAGGGCAGTGGGAAATAGAGCACTTTTGATACTAGGAAGGGCTCTGTGGCATTAGTATGTATTTTCACAAGTGTGGTAACTGCAGGAATCACAATAGAAAGTGCTGAATTTTGTTTTTAAAGTAGCATCTTTAAAAGAATGCTGTTGAAGAAATTAACTGTACTTTAAAGATATTCTCTTGGATGATGAATCATCAAGCACTGTTACTTTAACCAGGGACTCCCTGTAGAAACAAATGTTGAAATGTATGAGAAAATATTAGTCCTAATGATTTTTCTTGGAAAATATTGCTCATAGAGTAATTTTAATTAAGGAATGATCTAGAACTTTTGTATTTGTATTCCCAATGTCAAACGCTTTTGTTCTCACTCTTACACCTCTGTTATTAATGTTAGCCATGGTTTGCAAAAGAGGAAAAGCTAGTTATCAATGAATAATTCAGGCTCCATAACTGTCAGACCTCATTATTTTAAATAAGGCCTGGTAGTTCCAGTTGTAACTGACTAATTGCATCATTTAAACTTAAACTCTTAGAATATTTCATATAATTAACAATTTTTAAAACTTTTAATACATTCAAAACTACTGTAGTACATAGGGCAATTTCCCTTAAATCAGGCTGAAAGAACAAAGAGACATTTGAATTGTGATATGAGTCCTCAAGTTGTTAAAATAAAAAGAAAGAAAACTGTGTTGAAATTGGTGTATCCAGTAGTTAAAACAAAACCCTATCATTCGAATGCAATGATGTAAAATACTTTTAAAAAGGGAAGTTGAAACTAAGTAAAACACCAGAAAGTAATTAAACTATAAAAATTTAAACACCTGAAACTTATGAACTAAGTTGTAACCAGATACCTGATGGAGTTCTTGGTGGCAAGATTATTCCAGCACTATCAGTGAAAATGTTACCTTTCGTCTGGCCATATTCTCTGCTCTGTTTTTTATTCTGACAGTAAACATGTAATTCCCAAAGCAGCTACAAATAGATGCCATGATGAAGTTCTAAGAAACCTATATTTTTCCAATAGGATACAGGGAGTTATTTTTATTTGTTAATAATTTTAATTTGTTATTAGAAATTAGTAACAATATTTTAATTTTGAATCAATATTTACCCTTAATAATACAGACTTGATCAAGTGAGAAGGAAATACACTTTACACCTACATTCCTTCAGAGTGTATGCCAAGCAGGAGGAGTCAAGGGCTGTTTATAAATTAAACTAATCTTAAAATGTTGTTTTCTTTTTGTCCTTTAGCCCCATTCTCAGATTACATCTAGCAGATTTCTATATGTATCCAACAACTGTTAAGTGAGGGAGGTTAATACATACTTTTAAATGGACATATTAAAAAAGACAATACAACTCAGACTTTTCCTGAAAAGTACTTGCATGTAGTACATTAAGACTTGCACAGTGAAGATTATCCCCATTTTCCAGATGAGACACTCAAGTTCAAGGTTAGGTATATATGATTTCTGCAGTCTGTGTCTTCCCTTTGCCATACTTCTGAAACAAAGTGAGTTTATCTGCGGTTCAGAGTCTGGCTGACATCTTTAGCGGGAGACTGTAAGAGAAAACATGGTAGACTACCTACCTGAGTGCTGTAAAAAAAGGAAAAAAGCTATATCTGCTGTCTCTGGAATCACTCCAGCATGTTATTTATTTCTTTATCTAATGAAAAAAAAATTAAAAACACCACAACTTTCAGCTCCCACATTGAAACTAAAAATTTCAGCCCACACAGCCATTAAGAATATCATTAAGGCTGTGGAAGTTACACAGTAAGGGCTTGGATCTTATCTGATGTGTAGCAGCCTTGCATTGCTGGATATCTTGTAAAAGCTACCCCTACATTTCTGCATCATACTGGAGGTCATTACAGAATACATACAGAAACTGTGTGTGTTCTTGTGCCTGAGAGCAGAGTTGGTGCACCACACAGATTACTTTCCTAGGTTTTCCACATGCTGAAACTGAGCCATTTCTACTTGTGCAAAAACCACATCTAGCAATAATTGGTCCCCACAGAGATACAGACTATTATATTTTCATGTTCTTCGGAGATCTTAAAGTTGGGGTTTCTTGGGAGATGTACCTCTGAAGAAGACAGGTAACATCAAGGCTGAGTTTTGCAAATCTTTGTTTAAGGCAGATTTATGGACTAAAAACATTTTTCCCCCACTTCTCAATTCTAAACTCTCTCTTCATGGCAGATTTTCACTCCCTGGGCAGGAGTCATCATGAGGTTTCTTAAGACAACTAGAATTTAAATTTTCCTTGTTACCTATATTTGGATCAGAAACATCATAAGCAGGGTACTAAAATTGTAGGGTTGGAATGCCTTATTTTGAAAGTTTCTATATTTTTGGGGAATAATCACAAAGACAGTGGTTATCCCTTCTCAGAATGTAACAAGTGATATGACATAAAATGCTAAATAATACCTGTAGTGAACACTTTGAGTTCCAAAGAGAAGTCATGCACTATCCCCTATGGCTACGTAAGATATCGTAAAGAAGGGGGTAGGAGAGACCAAAGACAATGCATTACACAAAATCTGGATGTATACAGTTGGCTGTAAACCTTTATTTTACCCTTATGGATACTTCAACACCCAAAGTCCTAAGCTGTCCATGGCTAGAGAGCACTTTCTGCTGCCAGTGGTTAAGTCTAGTACTTTATCTGTCAGACTTTAAGTTGGCATTCTCAGGTGGACATGCCCCAAAAGGGTCACAGCTTTAGCACTCAGCACCTGCAAACCCCTTTAATTTCTGAATTTTTTATCACCTTAGCTCTGGTTTGGTTGATTGAAGAATTTTTATTAGGTAAGTGCCTCACATTTAACTGTTTGGAAAGCCACATAGTAAACACTTGGAGACAATAGAGTTCTAGAACAGATGAACTTCTAAATGATGTATATTTTGAAATCTATATATTTTGTATCATAGTATGCCATTACATAGAATAATATTCACAACTCCATACAGGCAAGACAAAATAATCTAAAAATACTCAAACAAACTAAATTTGTAAAGGTCAGTAAAAAGACCATTAAAATAATAATAATTTTGAAAGCTATGATATTACAGTTTTAAATCCATACTGATACCCCTCTATAGTCTTAGTGTATTTTTTTCCCTGTATAATTTCATATAATTGGGATACAGTAACATAAAAATTAGTAAAACAAGCTGCATTTCAGAGGAAGAAAATATTTGCTCATCTTTTTGATGATGCAGTGTCTGGAGACTTCTGCAATTGTTTACTTGTTCATTTTCTGTAAGCTTTTGTCAGCTCAGCTGTCTGAACTATAGCTTCATTTTAAAATATTTTTCACTGAAAAAATACCAACTAAGTCTCTCAATGTTTTATGTCTGCAGTCACATCAGATATCACAGCAAAAAGGAGGTTTATGTCTTGAAATTACTCAGTGTTGGCTTCACCCTTGTCAAGGGCTGGCTCCCCATACGGAAGCTGACAGTCAGGTTTAGGGTACACTAGATGTGTTTCATCAGTGAGAGGAATTGAGTTCTGTGTGTGTACAGAGCATGGTCTTAAAGTCAGTGATTTCACTGACAAAAAACAAAAGACATCTTTTTCCCTCAGAGCTGAAGACACCTGACTGAAAAACACTGGGTAACCAGGACACCGTAAGCGAGAGGTGCAAAGACAGCGGGTAGAGTGTTCCTACTGAGCATATTCACTCTGAAGGGTCATTCAAATGCCTCTACAAAAAAAGCCTGAATGTAAATAATGTCAACCGTCTATGAAAGCAGGTGATTTAGGTCACTGAGCAGTGTACCTTGGTTAAATTATATTATTCTTTCAAATACTTAATGTACATCTGAGCTATCCACTTTTCTTGTCTATAAAATCTTCACTAAGGAGAACCATCCACTGCTTTAGAAAGGAAAGCAAACAAATGGAGGCACGCAGTGCCATTGAATATTGGAAAAAATGTCGGGTAAGGGATACCACACATGATCTATCCAAAGGAGATCTGAAACTAACTGCAAGTGATGAGAAGATACTGAAATACATGTGAGCATCCCTGAGAACTGTGAAAGAGTGGGGTAAGTTTTTATTATTGGCATAAAAATATCACCTAATCTCTCCTCATTCTTAAATTCATTCTTATTGCAGGAAAAGAAAGATTGAGGGAAGGGTGGTGCAGGAAGAAGCAAAACCTAATTCTTTGAAGAGAGTATAAATGCTGGAAATTCAGTTAAATTTCAGTTAAATTTAAAAGCTCATGTTTCATTCTGATTGAAATCAGGCAAAAGTTTTGCTCAAGGAACTTGAAAATCTCTTATGTCTTTTCTCTACAGTGACTGGCAGACCTGCACAACTGGGCCAAGGAAGCTTCTGAAATTTTGACTATTGCCAGCCTTTGAAGGAGAGAGGAATGTGGAACAAGCAACTGCTTCCTCCTCCTGTGCTTTGAATTTTACAGTCAGATCCAGTTGTAGACTGTCCTCAGGGGCCCAGGTACTGTAATGTTAGCTCTTTTGGGGGGTCTGTATAGGAACCAGGTCCCCAGAACCACATTGACCCACCAGCTGACAGAATCTTGCACAGCACTCTAGGTTTGCTGTGGAGGAAGGCTTCCCTATTACAGACAGCTACTTGGGACATCAAGGTGGGGCAGCAGCTACCATTCAGTGTGGCATCTGTTGTGCAATGTGGCTGCTTATGAGCTTAGAAATCCTGTAATCAAATGTATTTCAGCATGGCAAGATGCTGTTACTTTTCTCTGTTTTAGTGCAAATTAGAGAGAACTCAGCTGTGGCTAAATAGTTACTGCTTTTTACTGTGTTTTCAACACAATCCTTTTATGTGTATGTACATCTTGCCTGCAAACATTCCTACACACTCAACAACAGATGCATTGAGGATAATTCTGCCAATTACAAAGCTCCTAGGAGTGCTGTAGTTGAACTCTAAGTATAGAGCAGCCAGATGAAGTAGACAACAAGACAGCCAGTCACAGCTGACATTTCTGTTCTTGATCCACTGAGTCCTGTAAGAACATTCATCATGGAAATAGTGTGAAACAGAGAAATAGTCTGAGCTCTTCTGCAGAATATATTCTTGACCCAAACAGCAATGTTAAGAAAGGGCTGTGATAGCTGCATATATTCTCTTCACTCATAAGTAATAGGGGTGCACGGCTTACTTGGTCCTACCCCTTGTGGTCACAGTGGGATTGTCACTGTTTTATTAGTTACTTTTGCACTTTCTGATGTTGCTGTAAAACAACATTTTGTTTCAGGAGATGTGCCTGTCAAGGAAGCAGGGAGAAGGTGGATGACATGATGAGTGGCTTCCAACACTTTGTTTATGTCTCCACGGAGTGGAAGCATTTTTTTTAACTCTGCACTCTCAATGTGGATCAGTCACTGCTGCTAACGTAAATAATTTCAAATATTTCACTGAGAATTGCTGCAAAGCTACAGGAGATTTTCTGCCTATATGACTGAGATTGAGTCTCCTTTGATTTCAACTTGATTTAATTTTGTAGAAGGAGAGGCAAATACAGGATGAGTGATAGTGCAGCCCTCCAACTTGCATTATTGATACTTCCAAAGTGTCCAGTTCAAATGGGGGCAGAATGTTAACAGAACTGAGAGTATCAGTCTAGTGGCTGAAGGACAAAAATAAGCTGCCTTTTTGATCTTTACTGGTCAACAAAAGCATGCTCCAGAAGTCTTTCATGTGAGAGAAAATGGACAGAGATGAAAACCCATGTCTGATCTAACACTTTGGCAAGCTTTATTTTCTTACACCCACAGGGGAAGATTTCTGGCCCTTCAAAAAAATGGACAGCGGAAAATCAGAAGCCCCTTTCTGAAACGTAGAAAGCCACTGTTTAAGTTTATTCTGTGTATAAAACATGCTCTGTATACAGAATTATAATCCTTAAAACTCTACCCTCCATTGAAATTAAATTGGTCAGAAAACCAGAGCCTCTGGGCATAAACCAGACCCTCAGTTCTCTAAATGGATCACAGTGTAAGATTTACAAAAAATATTTACTATACTTGTCATCACTTTTCTGGCATATTTTGTTTGGAGAAGCTGGATCAGGCAGAGCTAGAAGCCTGATAGATTTCTCTAGCCACTGACTAGGAGTACATATACCTGAAACTGAGCAAGTAATTCAAAATAATTTTTCCGATAAATTCATTTTTTTATTTATTTTCTGCATGTAAAAAAACCCCTGTGAGCAAGTAATGAGTTCCATTAATTCACTAATTGTTTGAATGTACTCCACATATTCTAAGTGATATTTTTATTACCTTAGAATAGAATGATCAGAAATAATTTGTTGAGTTATTTGCATTAAATGTCTGTCCCTGCTTCGATGAGCTTTGCTGTCATTGTGAAGATAAGAAGATGGGAAATCTCTGAGGCTTTTGTATTTTCAGACAATGGGAACAGATTAGAGACAAGGAAGAGAAAATGAAGATTAGGGGATTTTAGAAAAATAAACCTGTGTATTGCTGTTGGTTTTCATGTCAAAAAAAAAAGGATTTTTTTTGATTGTGGTACATTTATTTCTGTCATGTTTAGAGCCCATTTAATGGTCTATTATTCTCTGTGGGTCACTCAGGTAAGGCAAAGACAAACTCTGCTGCTCTGGACTGCAGCACAGTGCAAAGCAAAGAGCAGGTGAGAGTTTCTTGGGAGAGGGGATGTCCAACTCAAGCTTCTCCTCTGTGAATGTTACTGTTTTCATCCTGCTTGACATTTCTCAGAGTAAGCTGTATTACAGATTAGTAGCCCTTGGCAGTAGGCTGGAGAAAGATGAGATTTTAGTGTGATATGCTACACAGGCATGGGGGGAAAGCAAAGACTATGTGTGAAAAATTGAAATGACAAGGTCATGTTGATATCTTGGTTGTGGGAGCTGCCACGGTAGTTTGATGCATTATGATTAGAGATGGGCCAACTAGCATGAATGAGATGAGAGTTGGTTGGAACCTTCCACTCCTCTAACCAGACTGAAGAGGAGCCCATGGTAGGGCTAAAACATATCTAGCACTGGTATGTTTGGTTTCTCAATATTATTTAATGAACTTCTGCTTTTGGCAATTCAGCTTAGAATAGAAAGCAGGAATCTAGAAAAATATGCAGGACTTTGATCGAGTCTAAAGTCTTTCAGTCTAGAAAACTTGTTTATATAAAACCATATAAAGATATATTCATACCATTCCCAGACTTCCATCTGTAAAAAGAGCTCCACATCCTTGTTAATAACCACCCTGTTAACAAAATGAAACAAAGTCTGCAAAGCTTTCAAATTTCAGCACAGGGTTTTTAAATTATGAAACCCTCAGCAGAGATGCCAAGCTTCTGTCAAAGGGTGAGTGTGAGAGTAGTCTGTGTACGAGGACTTGCAGTGGGAACTTCTCTGAGCAAAGCGTGCAATCCCTCTGTCAGCTGCTCCTCTTCTCTCTGGCTTTATCCTGTGGGAAGTAGCTTTACATTCAGATTCAGACTACAAGGGATTCTGCGAAGGCTGAATTTCTACACTGGCCGTGCTTATTCTGCAGTGTGTGTCACACTCCCCGCCGCGAGGGCTAAGTTCTCCCTATTTTGTGCAGCCTCTGTCTAATGCAGACAAAATTCCTCCTTCTCACAAGGATTCCAGGAGAAAGCAAAGGCAGAGAGCAAGGGCAAGTGGAGACAAGCACTGCAGTTTACCTTGCACTCCCTGCTTTGAAACCCTTGCCATGCTCACTCAGGTAATAGTTGTGATTTGGTTGAATAACAAAATCCATATCCAGCCCATTTCTCAAAAACGCAGTCAGCAGTGTAGGATTCTTCTCTTCCTTTTGCCTTAATAATGTCACTGCTTCGTTCTTGATTACAGGTATTCATGATGATGCAGTGGGGCAGAAATACACAGGAGTCCAGGGTGTTTTGAAGTGGCTCTAAGAGTCACTGAAATAATGACCTATATTAGTATAGGAAACTTTTTTCCTGACCATTTTCATCCTCAGTGTGCTTTACAGACCTGAGAGCTGCATCTCTTTGAACTGTGGCAATGCAGAGCAGAAAGCAGCTTCTCCAGCTGAGGCTGCAGGGAACACACTGCTATGTGAGGACTGGAAGGATAAGTAGAGCTTCTCACCCATATCTGGATAAAGGATTGCCAGTTAACATGCTTTCCCTTTCTTCCCCTACCTTCTACTCCCCTCCCAAAAGTATAAAAAGAATATAACAGCTCTGCCAAAGACTACTTTTCTCTTTCACTTGGAGGTAAATGAATCTGACCTACTGCTTAATGAAATCTCCTTTCTATAGGATGAAGACAGCAGCTAGGAAAAACAGAAAAATAAAAGAAAAAGAAGGCTTTCTCCTTCATGTGTAAATATTCTGTAAGGAAACTAAAACCTGAAATTAACCTTGCCTGTGATCTTGAGACGGATAGTTTATTATTTACTCCCAATTATTTTTTTAAATAACTGGGCATCTATGGTCTAGTAAGTCACTGCACTTAAAAGAACCCTCTAAGAGAGACGTTTGGATTTTTAAACCAATTATCATCCATTTCTGCAGACCAAATTATGCTTCTGAAAACATGATGCAAGGCCTCAGAATACTGCTCATTGATACCTGCAAGTCCAATGAACTCCTTACTCAATACTTTTTTGACTTTGTAGTTATTGCAGTCTGATTTATTATTGTAACAATTTTACTGGTATGGAAAAATAAAAGGCATTATATGGCTTTTCATATAATACGTAAATAAAGCTTTTTTTTTTCGGGGAGTTTAAAGATACATGTCCTCGATGTTACTGAAGATTGTGTCATAGTCATCAAATGGAGCTGGTGCCAAATAAACCAGATGGAGCTTTCAATCAACAAACTGCATTTATTTTTGATATCTGTGACTTTTTTGTTATCCATGCACCTTTTAATAGGATAAGGTAAGTAAAAAGACCAGCTCCCATAGAAAAAAGAGAGCCATTAGAAGCTCTCACCTTATTATTTGACCTGACAGCACAAATAGATGATGGGAAAGAGTCAAAGTAAAAAACCCAACTCCAAGTGGAAGGAATTCATTTGATGCTTTCTGCTGGAGCAGAAGGTGGCATGAATGATTATTTCATCCTCCCATACTAGGAAAAATTTCAGAGTATTTTTTATTTATCTGTGCACATATTCCGCCTTAATTATTCTTGATTACATTGCTATACTCGCACATTTTTTGTCTCTTTGCAAGAATATGTATAATTTTATCCAATATATAGCTTTGCTTGTGCCTCTATCAAATTTCTTTCATATGCATCTTTGTACATACTGTATTACATGCTGCCTGTAGGATGAAAGAGACAAAAAGTAAGGAGTTTGATAGATAACAATATGTGTCACTTTTTTGTATGAGGAATGACATAAAAAAGCCCTATATCTATGACTCACTTTGGCCTTCTAGAAACATGGAGAGACATAAGAAATATATATATAAAGAAAAAATAAACTCTTATTTAATTGCTTTTTTTTGTTTCGTTTTTGTTTTTGTTTTTTTTTT
>VZTR01019507.1:0-23159 GCA_013400775.1 Chaetops frenatus | reverse complement strand
TGCTTGGCAAGAACCACTTTTCCGAGACGGCAGTCTGGCCATTGAGTAGACAAATAGAGTTAGAAAGCTGGAAGATGCCACTTATCAGTAATGGAGTTCTTCACATTCTCTAAAAGGCTTATAACGCAGACTTGCCTTTAGCGAAAGAAAACAATGAGCCCTTAGGAAGACTAATAAGGAGGCCAAATACACAGAGCATTTTTTGCATTAGAACAACAAAGCAACCTGTAAAGTCTCCTACGAATGATATTGGTAGTCCAATGTACTAAGAAATTTTGGGAAAATCTTTTTTTGAGTTGTGATAGCAGTCAGGGAAGGTTTTGGTAGTGCCCTCACAAACCACTTTGTGTTATGCTTTTATAATTGTATAAGGAACCTATTCCTGTTTGTGGGCATGCAGCAGTCTGAGATGAACTTAGGCAAAGTCTACACTCCCTGAATTTATGACTGTCTGAGCTTGGCTTCTTTGCTGGAAAGAGTCCAGCACAGAGTAGGGCTTCTGGTTCAGTTAAGGGGATTTTTGAAAAAGACTCTGAGGAAATCTCACTGTGAGACTTTGCATAAGCAACTTTGGGTGGAGTTTGGAGGTTTATGACTTCATCCAGGCCAAAGCACAGGAGGAACAGCAATCCCAAACCCCAAGCTTCTCACTACCAACTCCTTCACCCTCCCAGGAGCAGTTGTCCAATGTCAACCTGTCCAAGTTCCGCAAGATCCAGCACGAGCTGGAGGAAGCTGAGGAGCGGGCTGACATTGCAGAGTCACAGGTCAACAAGCTCCGAGCCAAGAGCCGGGAGTTCCATAGGAGGATAGAAGAGGAAGAGTGAGAATGTCACAAGGCAGAAAAGTGACCTGAGGACTGCACAAAATGTGAGTCTCTTGGTCACTTTCCTTCTGCCATGAGCCTTTGTACCCACCCCAGTGTCTAGTAAATAAAGACTGTAGTAGATTCCTCTGCATACACATACCAGTGCCTTCTTTAGGTTTTGTTTTCCTTTGGCAATTGCATTGCAGAAGAAGTTTCCTTACTTTTTCCTGTCTGGGAGAAGTGAGAAGCTGGAGTCAGTGCTGGATTGAGGATCCACAGACTTAGAGGCTGGTCATTGCTATGGAGACTCCTGAAAATACAGCCTGTGCTCTCTCCTGTCTCCAGCAGCTCCTTGTCCAGCTCCTGCCTCCACGCGATCCTAATGCTTCTCCCATTGTCCTTTCAGCACAGCTTCTTTCCCATGGGAGAGGAAAGAGAGGGTGATCCTTTTGCTTTTTCCTTTCCCTACTCTTGTTTGTGATGCTGGCCCTCACAAACCCCAAACACCAATCTCAGAGTGTGTCATCAGAAGCTGCAGCGCACTGCACTGTGAAGGACTGACAGTGCCTCAACAGAGACCTTTTTAGTCACAAAGAGCACGGTTACAACACACCAACAGTGTCTCTAGATTGTGGCATCTTCCTCACCCCAGATTTCCTCAGCTGCTGGCACCAGCTGCTGCCAGTTTCTCTTGAGTGGGCAAACAGCTGAGGCTGCCTGGGGCCAGGTGCTGGAAGGAGTCTCAGGACTCTCCCATAGTGCCCAGCTCTTCCACACCACATGGCTGCAACACAACTCTTCACCATATCGACCCAAAGGTCAGCCTTGTCACCTCTGAAGCTCTCACTGTCACTCAATCCAGCTGAATCCATGTTTTAGAAGTCCTTGATGCAGACCTGTATGGTGTGAATGAGAAACACATTAGCAGCAACTGAGGTGTGAAGTGCAGTTAGCACAGAAAGGAAACAAGAAGCAGACAAAGGAGCAAGGGCCAGTGTAGGCAGTGATGTGTAAAGCTTGTGTCAGTCCACAACTTCCTACCACTATCAACTGTAGAGGTGCTGGTATTTAGCAGCAGAGGTTTGTGCTCTATGGAGCATTGAACCCAACAGGATCACAATGTTTTCAAGGGACAGCTTGCCTGTGGAGCTCCTTGGGGTGATGGGAAGTCATAAGGATTGACACTGTCTGCTTGGTCTAAGCTTGCAGAAGCCACTGCCAGAAGCTTTGCATCCATATGAAAGCTCACACTGAAGGGAAGTTGAAACCGACCACTCTGACATTTGTTTGTTACACCCATGACAGCAATATCCAAAGGGTTCTCACCTTACCTGGCTCCCAAGTGCAGCCTCAGCAGCACATCAGCTCTTCCTGGGAAGTCCAGGCTGATTCCAGTGTCACTAGCTAGCATTGACGGGCAGAACCTCTCGGTGAACCTGGAGAGCAAAGGGAGATGGTTCTTTAGGAGCAGACCTCAGCTTTCAATCTCATACGTTAAGAAAACCACCCAATGCCTTGCAGAGATGCCAGACTATTCCTCCCTTCTCATGACACTGCACAACTTTTCCCAAGGGCTCCTTAGCAGACTCCCAATTTTGTTCCTCCCTCCTCATCCTCTGCAGTCTTTCTCCTTGCCTCACAGTATGCATTGGTTTGTCACTACAGCCAGGGCCTCTTGGAGTAAACCCTTGCCTGCCCAAGCTCATCTAGGAGCTGGCTGCTCCTCTTGGGAGAAGTCCCACCTGAGAGCATGTCCAAAGCTTCTGGTGGGTCTGGGTAGAATCTTGATGGCACACAAAATCTGTCAGTATCCCTGCTAGCTGTAATGGCTGGTACAAACATTTATCTTTAGAGACTCAGGGGCAGGTGCAGAGCCTCAGGCAGGACCTGCCCTGAGCACAGGTGGACACTGCTGATGGCACTGATGGCTGGCCTTGCACCCCCAGAAAACTCACAGCTCCCTCTGCCCTCACCTCCCGCACTCCAAGGCCACACCAAATTGCCCCTCAGCCTTCACAAGAGCCATTGCTAGAGGAGAGGACAAGGCTGCAGGGAGCTTTGAAGGAGGCCCATGCCAGGAGGATCAGCCCATCACGTGTCTCCTTTCATCCTCAATGTCAAAAGCCCAAAATAGGCCCGCTCTCCTAAGACTCCTGTGCAGGGTCGTGCCTGTTTGTGGGGATGATTTGCTTCCACTAATAGCGCCTGAAGACATTCCTGGGCGGGCAGGCTGCCTTCTATGTGGCAGTGCAACGTGCTGCCGTGGAGGAGCTGGACACGTGTGCTGTGTCCCAAGACAGCAGCTGCTATTCTTACCCCAGAGAGACTCGCTGCAGCACAGCTCCATTGCCAGCTGGAAGGTTAAACATCAGAATGGGGCCTGAGGGTGCTCTCCCTGCTCAGAGCCTGAATCCAGAGTGTTCCCCTTTGGGGCCTGTGCAATGGCCCTGTGCCAGCCCAGCACCACAGCCATTCCCTGCTGGGATGTGGGGTCCCATGGGCAACACAGCAGCTGCCCAGGTGCTTCCAGGAATCATTCGGGGCTCCTAGGGGTGGATGGGGTATCCCCTCTCTCTTTTTTATCAACAAATGGAAAAGCCAGGCTGGGCTGCAGCTCTGAAAGTGCAGCATTTTACAGCCGCCATCCTGGAGTCCCTGTCTGGGTGAGGATGGCGGCAGAGGCAGGGCTTGCTCTGAGGTGCAGCAGCACTGCAGGGGCCAACCACTTCCCTCTGCTCAAGCTGGGCTTTCCCAGCACCCATTTAGGGAAGGCTGCAGGGCTGTCCAGCAGAGGTCCCTCAAGGGCCCTGAGAGTATCAGGGCTGCAGGAGAAGCCTTGGCCGGGCTGGTGGCTCTGACATGATGGTTATGGAGGCCCAGCCCTGCCTGCACCTTGACTGCCCTGGCCCTGTGGAGAGCTCAGGAAATCCGTGTCCCAGCCAGGTATAGTCACCATGGGTGATCAGGCAGAGGACACCAAGCCCAGGACATCAGCTGGGATGGTGGCTGTGCCTTTCCCCTCAGGCCTTGGCTGCTGCTCTGACAGCACAGGTCCCATCAGCTTTCTCCTCAGCTTGGGCCTTGTCACCTGCCACGGAAGGACAGATGAGTTCCTTCAGGGATCCTTGGCAGGGAGCCAACAGCATTATTCCTGCTGAGGGGAGCAGGGAGTGCCGATGCCACGGCTCCACCAGGCTCCTGTCAGTCCCAGGGAGCTCCCGGGGCAGCAGCTGACCAGGCCCTCTGCTCCAGAGAGTGCCAGGGGATGGCAGCCTGGAGCCATGGAGGGGACCCTGCTCTGGGCCCTGCTCCACTGCACACCAGCAACGAGATTTCACTTTCTACGGGTTAGCCTTGGTCAGTAGAGGATTACAGTAACATGCCTTATGTTCAAACAACACTTTATGAGTACAAAAAGGGCTTGGAGAAATGAACCAGTTAAAATTACAACATGAGCTATTAAGTACTTGGACATTGCATTCTGCGCAGGGACTCCATAAATACAAATTGCTGGAGGTAGGAAAGTTCTGTTGAAGTGCCATTCTCTGCTGCTGCTCCTTCCTGAGCATCACTTTCAAAGACAGGTACTTGTTCTACATGAACCTTTGATCTCACAAGGACAACTTATTCTGGATTAAGACAGAATTTCCTGCAGGGGTTAATACCATGCTCCTTCATTATTTCCTTTTCCTTCCCCTTCCTTCCTGCTCTTATAGTTACTTGCTGCTTCAATTACCTCTTCCTGTCTGCCAGGTTGCCCGCCCCACTCACCTGCTCTGTAATAAGAGCTCCTCAGCTGCTTTGGCAGGGGATAGAAAGGGCATCCCGAGCGTCACCTCCTTGGATGGGATCTAGCCCAGAGCTCTTCTGCTGAAGTGTCTGTGGAGACAGGAGGAGTGTGAATCGCAGTGCATGAGTGGCCTGCACTTGGAACTGCCCATCCTCTAATCCTGGATTACGGGGTTTATTTGCCTCTCATGTTCAGTTATTCAGTTTATTTGCCTCTCATGTTCAGCTTAAACTCACTCTGAGGACTTCCAAGAATACCACTCTGTGGGAACCTACTTGGAAACAAGTTTTTAATTTAAGTTCCTTCGAGGACAGGTGCATTCACTTTCTTTGGCATGCAGTGGAGGTGAATCACAGTTGCATTAAGATCTACAGACATTCATTTCTGACTACAGCAGAAGGGATAACAAGGCCATCACGGCACCTTCATGGCCAGCCTGTGACATTCAGCTTATTTTCACAAATGCTCACACTTAGACACAGAAATTTTTGGTCACATTTGCCAGCTTGTAAGTCTTACCAGTTATAGTCCTCAGTAGTTCTTCCTGGGAAATCATTTACTGCTTCCAGCAGTTGCCTCAGCCTATTCCTTGAGCCCCATTTACCAGAAATATTAGTTCAATGGCAGATTTCCTAATCAGATGTCACATCAAAATTATGGACTGAGCATGTTCTGCTCATAAGCATGTTTCATGAGCACCTTTCAACATAACATTGAAAGCATGAACCTTAATGGAGCAACAGTGAATTGATAAAGAATTTTTTTAATATGGAAAATGTGCTCTTACCCTCTCCAGGGCTCAGTGTCCAGTCATATACGAGCAGAAGGACGGGGCTAAGCAGTGCTGCTACAGAGGAGTGCTCTGACATTTCTGCTTGCCCTCTGCTAACATTCCTGGAAGCTCTCATTTTACACGGAGGGCAGCAGAAAAGCTGCTGCAGCAGGGGCTGAGCATTCCCTGTCAGACTGTCCATGACAGGCTGCAAAGCAAACTGACCTGTCTAAGCAGGCCCTACCTTAATGACAGAACAGCCAACAGCAGCATTTGCAAGCTGAAAACCCTGCAAATATTTGAGATCCTTTTGTTTTTTGGTAGTGGGGGGAAATAATGAGGAAATCAGACTCCTTCCTACACCATTGCTCTTTCTAGAAGTGTTTTAAGTATAGTTCTGATCGACATGATTTTTGTATCTGCCACTGTCGCTAACTCAGTCTCTGCTCTTTTGGGGTGATGGTGACGTGTTTTTTTCCTCAAAAGTGCTGTATTTTAATACCTTGATTCTAGAATTCAAATGTTGCCATTTATTTTGGAGGGATAGTGTTCCACTATGTACAAATTACAGAGTCTGTAAAAAAAAAAACATGAAACCAGAAAGTGTCCTTCCAGCATCACATTGTCATAAAGGTTTTTAAGGCAGAATCAAGGCACTGAACAAACCATTTCTTTTTCTTTTCCTAGAATATAAGGACACTGATACTAAATACTCATTTTCCAATAAAAGTGAATTTAAGCGATCAAAACTGAAACAATATCCTTTTTTTGAAAGATTCCTGTAAATCCCAACAGATAACTAAGAGAAGGACTTGGCAATGACTGCCATTCAGTATTCTGGACATAATGCCAAACAGCTTAGCAGACACAGGGAAAATAAAAGAGATAAAGGTGGTGTCTCAGTATCCTAGAGATAAAGAGCCTGCAGAAATAACAGCAGGAAAAGAGATCAGAGCAATTGCTCCTGCAATTGTTCCTCCTGCTGCCTGTACTATCCAAAATGTGATGATGTCATGAGGTCTACATTTGGGTTGGAAAAGATCCCTAAAATCATTATGTTCAACCATTACCCCAGCACTGCCAAGTCTACCACTAAACCATGTCCCTACACATCTTTTAAATCTCTCCAGGGTGGAGTCCACCACTTCCCTGGGCAGCCTGTTCAAGGGTTTGACAACCCTTTAAGAGAATAAATCAGGAAGCATGGAGGAAACTCCATGGTAATTATATTTCACTCTGTAACAGAATTGGTTGAGTTACAACAGAAAGTTAGCAGTTATCCCAAAGAAAATGAAATGGAGAACGTTTTAATAATTTTGCCAATGGTGGGGAATGAAATAAATTTTTCCAAGGAGGAAGCACATGGCAAAAAGCCCTGGTGTCTTGCCCAGAGAGCAAATTGTTGCGTGAGAAGTCTGGACTCATTGGAGGGGGAGAACTCATCTCTATCCCCATTCCAAAGTGTGCCAGAATTACCAGGAACTTTCAAACAATGCATGAGAAACAGTTGGTGCCCTGTCGGGTTTCTCCATGTTATTGTTACTTATTGCAAAATTTAAGGATCCACACTGAGAAAACAAGCTATTGGTACTGCCCTCAAAGAGTGAGTTGGAGGAGGGGTGGTGAATTCATTTGTCCAGTATAGCCATCAGTCTTGATGCACTGTAGTCCTCCGAGTTTCCTCATAAGCCCTTTTAATGCCATGGGATTACATTAGTCACCTGGCAGTCCTGTGATATCCAAATGGATTCTTAAGTAGGAGCTTTCACTGTGTTTGGAAGCTTCACAAGTTCATCTATGAATTGCCCATGATTTTTGGACATCTGTATTTGAGGACTGAGAAGGAAAGAAATCTGCCATGAGGCTACTGACCTGATGATAAGGGTCTGAAATCAGCCTCATCATGGGAAGAACGCTTAAACTGAGAAATGACAGAGGAATAGCTGCAAATGTAGGAATTTTGCAAGGAAGAAGGGCAATGTGATTAGAATTATGGAGGTCATGTAGGACAGTGTGCATTATGGGAACATTTTCATGGGAGACTGTGGACTGTGTAGGAAGAACACACAGGTGAAATGAGGAGGGTTTATACTTTATGTCAAAGTGCTCCTCGCTTGTGCAATGCTCCACTGTGGGGCTGCAGACAACCTGTCAGAGACAGGAGGAAAATGAGGGATATTGTGATAGGGTGTGTTATGGACCACCTGAACAAGACAAAGTAGTGAAGGGATTTCTACAGCTAGTAGAAACTCAAGTCTCCTCTGCCTTAGGGAGGTCTTCAGCCATGTGGACATCTGCTGTGAGGGCAACAGCTCCACTCCAGGCAAGCTCTGCCAGAAATTCTTAGGCAGTGCTGATGTCAATATCCCCATGTAAATACTGGACAGGTAACTCTGAGTATTGGAAGCGGGGATGAAATGGTGAGAAATATGATCCCAGATGGCACCTCAAGCTGCAGCAAACACATGATGACTGGATGAAGGATCCAATGGAAAGCTGGGGAGATAAGCAATAGAATTAGCACTCATAAGCAACAGAATTAGCACTCGAGACTTTGTAAGATTGGAATTCATTGCATTCAGCTGCTAGTTAGCACACACTTTGCAGCAGCTGTGAAAAAAAAGAGACTTCTCAGGAGAGATGTACTTTAAAAACACAATTGTATGGAATTTTGGGGGCTATTTTAACCCTTCCTAGGATGCTACATTACATGTATTGTCATAGATTAATTCTTAAACAGCTTTATTTTCAGCTATATCCACAGCTGTATTGGAACCAGTTAAGTCAACACTGCTTTCTTTCACACCCTAATTAGTGATTTCTACAAGCAGTCACTGGCAGTGAGTACTAGAACCTAAAATAACATCTGCCCATACTGTATGGAGCAGTTGTAGTCTCCTATGGGTATTACATGAATTGCTTGGGCAGTGTGGTAGCCCTCTCTTATTTGCAGTTGGTATTTCTGTCCTGAAAGGACAGCTGCTGAGAAATGAGGAGACACTTGGTGAAGAGCTTGAAGCAGGAAACTTGAGGAACCTGAATTCCCTGAACAGAATGAGCATGGAGAAATTTTAACACAGGACTTCAGTGCTGGACATGGCAAGAGATAGAAAGAATTCAGCTTCAGTTTTCACTTCTCTTGAGTGCAATCTGTTTGTTATGAGTCTGCTGCTCAACCAAAAAAGGCAAACAAGGCTGTGGTCAGTATATTTTCCTCAGAACTGAATGACTCATCTTTCTCCAAGGATTTGTGAATAGCAGCTGAACATACAGAGAAATTTGGCAGGAGGTCCCTGTTCCTATATGAAGAATTATTTTGGGAATGTTGAATTATTAATCAGATGTTAAATGCTCTCTAAATTACTGTATTGCACTAGACAAGAATCCAAAATTTCCACACCAGCTAATGGGAATATTCTTCCTTATTCATATTAAAAGATTAGCCTTTTGAGATATTCCACTGTCCTCATAACCCATTTAGTGAGCTCAGGGGTGAGCTCTGGGTTTGGCTTCCAATCTGGGGCCCAAAATGTGCCAGAGCAGTCTGGGAAGGGGCTCCTACAGCACAAGAAATCATCTGATGCTGCATATTGCACTGGATCACAGGCATTGTCTTTCTAACCACTTCGCTGTGATATTCCTTGAGATATTTTAATGATTAAAATGCAAATGACCAGGAGAAAAATGTCTTTAGACCTAGAGGAACTGAAAAAGACTAAATGATTAGGATCAAGTGTGAATTTGGCACTTGGGGACAAGGTTTAAGGGTGGACTTGGCAGCCCTGGGATGACAGTTGGACTGCTTTTTTCCAGCCTAAATAATTCTGTGTTTCTATGATACTGTAATTACATCCTTTCTTAAAACTGGAGCAGTTAGTCTCCTGGACTACTAGCAAATCTCTTTATCCCACACCATCAGCATTACACACCCTGCTGCCTCTAATGCCCTGATACAGAAGGTACTGTGTTTTTAGGTGTTTCTGGGACTGTGGATGTGTAAATGCACTTACTTTGATGGCACAGCACCACAAGGCTGGGTTTTATCAGAATGAATAGCATCTGGAATTGTATGCCAAGGTTTGTATGATTGGCACAAGCATGGTGTGCTGGTTTGTGGGGAGTTGGAGGTAGGGAGGGCACATGGGAACTTCTGGAACTTCAGATTTGACAGAGGTAACTTGTTATTTATGCAGAAAATAGAAGGTGCAAGTATGCATCAATTTCAAGTAAGAAATGTAAGACTGTCAAAAGTGAGAAAGAAAAGTTTCTTGAGGAGTCACTTTGAAGGTTAAATATGCACAAACACATACATTATCTATGCATGGACAAGGATATATTTTATTTTGATGTGATATTGCATCCCCCCCTTCCTACTCGGGTCTGCTCTACAATCTCAGGAATTCCCATAAAGCCTTAATGAGTGTCCCTTGACTCTACCAAGAGCCCTTGCATGGCTATGCTGGGAGCAGCAGTTCCTGTATCAGGAACTCCTCTTGCCTGTCTAAGGTGAAGGATGAAAGAGGGAATAATCAATCACTTGCTGAAAGCCTTGGAATTTCCCCTACCTAAATTGCAGACAAGCACAATGGTACCATTGTTGCTGGAGCTTTGGTAACTCCAGTACCGTTTCTACTGGAATTATGGAAACACCAGTAATTACTGACCTGGATTGTGGCCAGGATGGAAATTTATGGATGACTAAACCCAAACATCTTGCAGTCGTGTCAACAGCAGGTCTTAGTGAGGCACTTTGAGCTCTCTTGAACTACAGCAGATTGCAACCTCCATCTACCTCAGAGTGGGGTGCCTCTCAAAACTCATGAACTCTCAAGTTTGTGAAAAATGGAGGACTGATTTTCAAAAAATTCACTAAAAGCTGATTCACCTAAGCAATATCCTCCATCCCTAAGGCTCAATTCCTGCCACTGAGAAATTCCAAAACATTTGAAGTGAATATTTCACTGAACTCAAAAGGAACTTTTAACAGGTGTAACACTTGAACATTTATATACACACCTTTGTGTCTGTGTGCATGCATGTGTGAATTCATTTAAGCACTCTACAGCAAGCATAGTTTTAATGTTGCCGTCTGGCATCTATAATCACGTCACTGTTGCAATTATAAGAAATCCTTTCGAATCACATTATGAATGTCAAATTAGTCAATGATTAAGTCCTGCTAAAACCCTTTAGACACAAACTCTTGACCAGGTCCAGTATTATGACTGGATCTAACTGCACCTAGACTTTGTCAGGAATTTAAAAACCAAGGGGCCCTCTGTGAACCTTGTAACTCAATAGAAGAATCTTTCTTATGCTTTTTACCTTTATCCTTTGCAAATCATTCTAATGGAATTCTTAATTGATTTTTCTTGACCTTTGCAGCAATTAATAGAGAGAACCTTGCCATCAAACTTTGTTGTGCTTTTGCAAATTTAGGCTGAACCCTCTTTTAATAATGCCTTTGATGGTGGTAATTTAAGCAACCTTAACTCATTTGCAACATTTGATTCCTCAACAGTCAGCTCAGGAATCTATTCAAGAGCTCCATATCAAAGTAGAGTCTCCCATTACTTGGGATCAGGCTCCCAACTCACTGTATTTCAAATAATTTCAGCTACTGAGAGTGTCTTATACAGAAAACTCTGCTGCAATAAATCTTCACTTCCTGCTTTTTAGAAAATACCACTGAAAAGTGCCTCCCAACATTATTTGCTAGTTTTTGATATATTTTCCCTGTTCCTCTCAATGCATATGTTCCTAAAGCATCATAGGCGTTGTCATCACCATTACATGACTGAAAAGTTGTGATAGAAACATACCAAGGAAACTACCATGGGTCAAGGAGCAAATCACTGAGAAAGGCAGCAATAGAACCATGCAAGTTCTCTAAGTGCCTTGAGTAGTCTAGATTCTCTCCTTAACACTCTTGACAAATTATTTATAGATGTATTCACGTAGCCAGTAAGATATAAAAATGTTCTAATTATATCATTCAAATCAAGTGACAATTATGCCCTTAGTTTGACAGACAATGCTTGGCCAAAAAAGGTTTGCTAGAAATGTTTTGACCGAAGAAAGGGGGACCATCTGCAGCATCTGCAGACGAGACACTATAAAATCTGCCAGAGACAAGTCTAGCCTGTCTCTGCAGAAGGCTTCCAGGTAAGTGCATGCGTTTCATGAGCTTAGAGAAAGAAGACAATGTCCTTGCAATATCCTGTTTCATTTTTTCTGTCTCTAACAACAATTTCCATGAGGGAGTGACCCTATGAACAAGAATTTTCAATGTAATTTGGATGCATGTCTGTATTTTCATTTGAGAATATGCTATGGAATTCTCTTCAGCAACAAGAAACAACTGCCATTCCTGTTTTACAGTGTTGGCCATATTCTGGGATACAAGCTGTTCTCCAAATGTAATACACTGAATAATGCGTTCCTAATCTATATTCTAGGGCAGAGCTTTTAAAGAGATGCATGAATTCTCTTCATAAATCCTCCTATAATTCAGTTGAATTTGCTTCGGCTAGATAGTTGGAATAGGGAGAATCTAAAAAATGAAGTAATTTTTCTTTTTCAATACAAAAGGTAATCCTTTCAGCAAGAAAGTACTCTCTCTATGAATCTTTACACCTAATTAAGAACAAGAATGAAGAGTGATATTTCTGTGACTATATCCTTTTATGTGAAAAACTCAAATATTGTCAGAATCCAGGGTGACTTACCAAACTGTACTCAGTATTCAGATTTTCTATTTGCTGTTACAAGATCTACATGTAGAAGTCTAAGTCTTACTCTTGGGTCAGACTAGGGTACCTTTAACTTCAAATCAAAGTGAATTTAATTGGTTTCTTCCTAAGAACTTATTTTGGAAACCAACTAGGAATTTATTAGCTTCTTTAGCAAGCAGCTTTCAAATTGGTATGGATTGTATTATTCTTCTTGATGACTTATAACTTTTTTTTCTCCACAAGACACCTCTGCCGACAAGCTCTCATTAGAGGGCAGACATGGCCTCTGGAGATGCTGAGATGGCTGTTTTTGGGGAGGCTGCTCCTTACCTCCGAAAATCGGAAAAGGAGAGAATTGCTGCCCAAAACAAACCTTTTGATGCCAAGTCATCTGTCTTTGTGGCTCATCCCAAAGAGTCCTTTGTGAAAGGGACAATCCAGAGCAGGGAATCAGGCAAAGTCACTGTCAAGACTGAAGCGGGAGAGGTGAGTCAAAAACAAGGCTGAAGGACAACATTTGATCCCTACTCTGAGGTTTTAGGTGATCTATGTGGATCTTTCTGTTTCCTTGACAGACCCTGACTGTGAAAGAAGATCAAATCTTCTCCATGAATCCTCCCAAGTACGACAAGATCGAGGACATGGCCATGATGACCCACCTCCACGAACCCGCTGTGCTGTACAACCTCAAAGAGCGTTACGCAGCCTGGATGATCTACGTAAGTGGCAGCAGCAGCTTCCTTTGGGCAGCCCCAGCAGCTGCTGGGCCAGGCTCAGGGCAAGCCAATGTGCTGTGTCTCTTCCTCACAGACCTACTCGGGTCTCTTCTGCGTCACTGTCAACCCCTACAAGTGGCTGCCCGTCTACAACCCCGAGGTGGTGTTGGCCTACCGAGGCAAGAAGCGCCAGGAGGCCCCTCCACACATCTTCTCCATCTCTGACAACGCCTATCAGTCCATGCTGACTGGTGAGTTTCTTGATTTCCTTTGAGCTGCTCTTGAAGTCATCTATCTGTAGAGGGAAATGTAGGGTATTCTCTGGAAATTTGGTGTCAGACTTAAAAATATCGTGTATGTGAAATTGATGGAAGATTAATGCACTTAACTCTAGTGGTCTGTGCGAGGTGTGTGTCAGTGTTACCATTAGAATGACTAAAGACCTGGACATAACCTAGAGGGAGTAAATTCATTGGAAAGAAACCAATTATTTTGTGGTGTAGACTTTATGATTATAATGGAATCTTACACATATAGATGGATTTAGGTATCTTAATCACTAAACTAGTCTCAGATGTAGAGTGCAGGTACAGTTAAATGACACATACCCTATAAATGATATGCATAATGTCAATTTAAATTTTCAAGCACCAGTTCTAACAAATGAAACAGAGATCTCTACCTTAAACAGGTATGTAAGCCTCACTTGAGGCACTTATGCAAATGGATTTCATCATGTAGATGATGGCCATGTGATCTAAATTGCATACAGTCTTTAGTGATCTCTGAAACTCTTACACCGGTCTGTAGCAGCAACTATAAATCAGTTACACTGTATAGTGAAAAGTAAATTTCATAAAACAATATCAAGGAAAAAATAAATCTTTTAGCATTTAAATTGACTGACTTCAAAAAAATTCTTTCTGCTTTCACCTCTTATTTTCTCTTACATATATATGTATTGAAATAAAAGATGTGCACATTTTTAGAACTTCTTCTCCTGTTCATTTCTTGGACACTGGGAAATGCATTTAGAACAGAAAACAAAAATTAATTATGTTGACGTATAATCTCAAGAATGCATAGTTTCTGTATATATAGGGACTAAAATAATAGATGTAAAAAAGGGTGAAAGAGATTGGTCAGGTTTCTGTAATTCATAATGCCTCCAAACTTCCATAATATTATTCAAGAAAATTTTAGCTTCAAAAGAATTTAAATATAAAAAAATTGCAACCTCAATATTTTCATTACCTGTCCTTGCCTATTAAGAGAGAAATAAGTAGCTTGAAAAGACAGTGTCAGGAAAGGCATAAAACTACTCAAGTTTCTCTGAAGTGATTCCTTTATAAAACCAGTTGCTAACAGCTAAGTACTGCTGGAAGCATCAAAAGTACCCCTTAGAATTCCCTGGGCACACCTTGCTATTTTCTGTTCCTGGATCCTCTTCAGTTCTTATTCTTCTCAAATTCTTTGTTATTCATAAGCACTAGGAAAAGGTTTCTTATCTCTGTCTTTCCCCAGATCGGGAGAACCAGTCCATCCTGATCACGTACGTACACCCCCTGCGCGGGTCCCTGCGGGGCTGCCCGGTGCCAGGGGACCTCCTGCCTGACCACGCACCCTCTGCTTCTCTCTTGTCTTTGGCAGCGGAGAATCCGGTGCCGGAAAGACTGTGAACACAAAGCGTGTCATCCAGTACTTTGCAACAATTGCAGCCAGCGGGGACAAGAAGAAGGAGGAACATGCATCAGGCAAAATGCAGGTAAATTAGTATACACGTGGTGGGATCAATGCTTTCCTTTTCTCCAGACATGATTTTTGGAAAGGATAACTAGCGAAAATTATCACCCTGCAGGGAACGCTTGAGGATCAAATCATCAGCGCCAACCCACTGCTGGAGGCCTTCGGAAATGCCAAGACCGTGAGGAATGACAATTCCTCACGCTTTGTAAGTTGTTATTTGGAACAACTGTCAACACCAGTTTGAATATTCTTACTGTCCAGACTGGTAAAACAGGTCTCCATTGACTTTCCTGCTGCTTTCAGGGTAAATTCATCAGAATCCACTTTGGTGCCACAGGCAAACTGGCTTCTGCTGATATTGAAACATGTAAGACACCTTTCTGGCCTGATCCCCTTCCATCCAACCTTCCCCACTTCTTGTGCTTGACTCTGTCCTACCATCCTTGCCAGATCTGCTGGAGAAGTCCAGAGTCACTTTCCAGCTCAAGGCGGAAAGAAGCTACCACATCTTTTATCAGATCATGTCCAACAAGAAGCCAGAGCTAATTGGTAGGAAAGATCTCTAACTTTTTTGAAGGATGATCACTGAGCCATAGTTCATTGTGTTATCTGGAAAATATAGCAAGCTTGTTTTTCTCCTTCTATTGCTTTCAGACATGCTCCTCATTACCACCAACCCTTATGATTTCCACTTCGTGAGCCAAGGTGAGATCACTGTTCCCAGCATTGATGACCAGGAGGAGCTGATGGCCACAGATGTGAGTAACTTTACCAAATGGTCATCTGGTGGACTTAAGCCTGGGTATATGTACATTTATGTTTCTGTTGCCAGAGTGCCATTGACATCCTGGGCTTCAGTGCAGATGAGAAAACAGCCATCTACAAGCTGACAGGGGCTGTCATGCACTATGGGAACCTGAAGTTCAAGCAGAAACAGCGTGAGGAGCAGGCAGAGCCTGATGGCACTGAAGGTATCAGCACAGTCAGCAAACTTTCCAAAAGAGATGGTCTTTATTACATAAGGATTTAGGCAGATTTCAGGCTTTAAATTTGTAAGCTAAAATTAAGAGGAGTTGCTCCATGACCAGATGTCAGTTGAGGCATTTATCTGATTTAATGATATGTGTACCTTTTCCTCTGCGACTATTCTTGAAGGATGTTCTCAGAAACTGAGGTTCAGAAAGGTTTATAAACTCTGAGTTCTGAACAAAAGAGAGCAATCAGTTTTGTAGCTTTGATAGATACTGTTGTGCAACCTTGTGGAAAACACTATTGTGACAGTTGGTCAAGCACCAACTTTTAGGAATTTTTGAATACCTATTCTTCTGTCTTTTCTGGTGTGTAGTTGCTGACAAGGCTGCCTACCTGATGGGTCTGAACTCTGCAGACCTGCTCAAGGCCCTCTGCTACCCCCGAGTCAAGGTGGGGAATGAATACGTGACCAAGGGCCAGACTGTGCAGCAGGTAAAAATAATACGGTAATGTGGAACACGCTGTGAGGGTTCCCATTGAGTTTCCTCTGCTGTGTGTAGTAACCTCCAAAGCTTTCTCTATGCTTTAGGTGAACAATTCTGTAGGTGCCCTGGCAAAGGCTGTCTACGAGAAGATGTTCCTGTGGATGGTTGTTCGCATTAACCAACAGCTGGACACGAAGCAGCCCAGGCAGTACTTCATTGGTGTCCTGGACATTGCTGGCTTTGAGATCTTTGATGTAAGGAGCACAGTTTTCCTAGCATTTTTGTAGAACTACAATTGAGAATTTTAGAATAAGTTTAATAGAAGTGAGAATCTCCTTACACTTACTCGTAGGGCTTTTGGAATCATGCTTTTAATCCTGAAAAATAATAGAATAGAAAAATAATCTTCTAATTACTCTAAATTAGAAACCTCTCTCTTCTAAATACAAAGCCTATCCTAGAGAGAAATGAAAACTACACAGAAGAGGACTTGTATTTAAAGTATAAGACATGGTGAATTAGGATTTCACAGGAAAACATCTTGGTATTATCACTGATCCTTGAAAATGTTGTATGTCTTTTGATGTCTGGCAGTACAACAGCTTTGAGCAGCTGTGCATCAACTTCACCAATGAGAAACTGCAACAGTTCTTCAACCACCACATGTTCGTGCTGGAGCAGGAGGAGTACAAGAAGGAGGGAATTGAATGGACATTCATTGATTTTGGCATGGACCTGGCTGCCTGCATTGAGCTCATTGAGAAGGTATCCTTCCTGTTCAAGTGTATTATATATTGGGTCTTCTTTCTCTTGCCAAGAGAAACAATTAAAATGCATGTGAGAATATTTTGGCTTCTTCAAATATATGCCCTGTAAAAGTAGGAACAGGGTGGATGTGTTTTTGGAGATGATATTCAGATATCAGGACCTTTGGTGAGATAATTCATTGCCAGATTACAAAATGAAATTAAAAAGGTGGTCATGGTCTTTAAGTACTTACCAGGAAGCAGGTTTTATGGAGACAACATATCTACAATAACTGCATCACCAACGGCATTTCCATAATTTTGAATGAAAAAGCAATACTGAAAAAAGTTGAGCCTTAGTTGTCTTTCTCTGACTCAAAGTCAGTATGGGAACAGCTTCCTTTTCTGACTCCATCAGTTTTCCAGCCAAGAGATGTCTCCTTGCTAATCTGTTTCTCCCTCTTTTCTGTGATAATCTCTTCCAGCCCATGGGCATCTTCTCCATCCTGGAAGAGGAGTGCATGTTCCCCAAGGCAACTGACACCTCTTTCAAGAACAAGCTCTATGACCAGCACCTGGGCAAGTCCAACAACTTCCAGAAGCCCAAGCCTGCCAAAGGCAAGGCTGAGGCCCACTTCTCCCTGGTGCACTACGCTGGCACAGTGGACTACAACATCTCTGGCTGGCTGGAGAAGAACAAGGACCCTCTGAATGAAACTGTCATTGGGTTGTACCAGAAATCATCTGTGAAGACCCTGGCTTTACTTTTTGCCAACTATGGTGGAGCAGATGCAGGTCAGTTTTGCGGAAATTGTATTTTCAATGTGGGACAATTGTCACAGAATTATAGCCATAAACACTAAACATTTGAAGTTGTTTCATGTCAATTTTAAAACTTTTTGTTTTCCTTTATCCAATTCACAGAGGCTGGTGGTGGCAAGAAGGGAGGAAAGAAGAAGGGCTCTTCCTTCCAGACTGTCTCAGCTCTTTTCCGGGTAGAGTACTGCATCTGTTATATCTGAAATTTGAAGAAAGAGGGTGAGCTAATATTAAATTTGAAAGAGTTATTTTAAATTACTGTAAAGGGGATAGATTTCTTTGGAATTTCCACATCAGGTTTTCCAGGGTCAATTTTAATGTAGCAAATATGTCCAAAAATGAGCATTCAGTCTTCAAAATCATGGAAATCCTCCATATGTGGTGGTTTTCTTTCTTGGTTTTTTTTTTTTTGGTTTTTTTTTTTTTTTTTTTCAATTATCAGATGTCTTTAGGATCTTCATATTTTTATGTGTTTGGGTGAGACTAGAATGGTAATATTGGTATTCCTGCATTTCTCTTGAGGAGTTGAAAATAATTTCCAAGGAGAAATTTATCTCATACGAATAAATCTCCATTTTTAAAATGTAAGTAGATTGACTTCTGAAGGCAGAATGTGAAAAATATAAGTCATTTACTCTTTGTGAACATGTGAAATTATATATTAGTATACACTGAACGAATGGCAGCAGTGTAGTATTTGAATCTAAAATGGTTGCTCAGTAGCTTCAAATAGAAGAAATTTTTTGTTTTCTGTGGCTTTATTTAAGTGCTCCAAAATCCAACTTGAGAAGCTGTAAAATCATTACCTGGGCTTAGTGTATCAAACCCTGGATACAGGAATTTCACGCTGTTAACTGGTTCCTCTAGGAGAATCTCAACAAGCTGATGACCAATCTGCGGAGCACTCACCCCCATTTTGTGCGCTGTATCATCCCCAATGAGACTAAAACACCTGGTAAGAAGCTCAAGCAGAAAGATCCTTGCTCTGATACATCCATTCCCCTCTGCACTGCAGCCTGGGCCATTCATTTCTGCTCTGCATTGCCAGGTGCCATGGAGCACGAGCTGGTGCTGCACCAGCTGCGCTGTAACGGCGTGCTGGAAGGGATCAGGATTTGCAGGAAAGGCTTCCCCAGCAGAGTCCTCTACGCTGACTTCAAACAGAGGTGAGAGCTCTGTGCATGCCAGAATCACTAATAGCAATGTTGGTTCACTCATAGGTCCATATAGGCTGTGCTCTAATTTTAAGAAGAACTGGTGGGGTTTAGTGGTTACTGTGTGTTGCTTGGAAACAAAAAGCCTTATTTTCCTCTGATTCCACAGGTACAAGGTGCTCAATGCCAGTGCCATCCCTGAGGGACAGTTCATCGATAGCAAGAAGGCTTCTGAGAAGCTCCTTGGGTCAATCGATGTGGACCACACCCAGTACAAATTTGGACACACCAAGGTACAAATCTCTCCATTCACTGTTTGCCTGGGCTTTGATCTAGCTGAGAGTGATGTGCTGCCATATTCCCTCTCTCAAGGTGTTCTTCAAAGCTGGGCTGCTGGGACTCCTGGAGGAGATGAGGGATGAGAAGCTGGCACAGCTCATCACTCGCACTCAGGCCAGGTGCAGGGGCTTCCTGATGAGGGTGGAGTACCAGAGAATGGTGGAGCGCAGGTACACCTTCCTCTTCTTCAGTTAAAGTCACTCTGCTCATGGGAAAGTGTTGACACTCGTCAGACTGAGAATATTCATTCTACTTTTTAATTATGCCTCAGAGAATCAGTCTTCTGCATCCAGTACAACATTCGTGCATTCATGAATGTCAAACATTGGCCATGGATGAAGCTGTTCTTCAAGATCAAGCCCTTGCTGAAGAGTGCAGAGTCTGAGAAGGAAATGGCCAACATGAAACAAGAGTTTGAGAAAACCAAGGAAGAGCTTGCGAAGTCTGAAGCAAAGCGGAAGGAGCTGGAGGAGAAAATGGTGAAACTTGTGCAGGAGAAAAATGACCTGCAGCTTCAAGTACAGGCTGTGAGTTTACCACCTTTAGTTTATCACTCAGAAAATGAGCCTATACATTCAGACTATTCTTTATGACCAGATCAGACTATAAAAGACCAAAAGTCATGAACTTGGGGAACTATTCATCATATGTATGTGAAGGTGAGGAAACAAATTCTGAGAGTGAAGTGATGAACACTCAGACTGCCAGTGCGATGAAACAGGAAGTTTCAAGTGGAAATCAGTACTTGTGCCTTCAGATGAAGGAGGCAGATGTAGATCCTCAACAGGGTCTAAAACTGAATTAATTTTGAAGCATAAATTCAAGCCACACTTAAAAATGGTAGTTGTGAATGCAGGTGCAGGAAAAGCCATCCTCTCTTTGCTTGGTAACTAGCAGTTAAGATCCTTCTGTTGTTGAATTTAAACATCAGGTTCCACTGCTACTCAGTGATAAAAGAAGTGGATCAGAGAAAGTTCAAAACATTAGAACCGACAAAATTCTGTCTCCCCACCAGGAAGCAGATAGCTTGGCTGATGCTGAAGAAAGGTGTGACCAGCTGATCAAAACCAAAATCCAGCTGGAAGCCAAAATTAAGGAGGTGACTGAAAGGGCTGAGGATGAGGAGGAAATTAATGCTGAGCTGACAGCCAAGAAGAGGAAACTGGAGGATGAATGTTCAGAGCTGAAGAAAGATATTGATGACCTTGAGCTAACACTGGCCAAGGTGGAGAAGGAAAAACATGCCACTGAAAACAAGGTATGAGGCACAACCTGTCACTCACACTCCAGAAAAGATCTGTCTTGTTATGAAGTTTAAGCACCATTTTCTCTCTCTGCTTGCTCTTTTGTTCTCAAAGGTGAAAAACCTGACTGAGGAGATGGCAGCCCTGGACGAGACCATTGCCAAGCTGACAAAAGAGAAGAAAGCCCTCCAAGAGGCCCATCAGCAGACCCTGGATGACCTGCAGGCAGAGGAGGACAAAGTCAATACTCTGACCAAAGCCAAGACCAAGCTGGAGCAGCAAGTGGATGATGTAAGCACACAGATATAGAGCAGGAACAGGACAGGTATGGGGTCCAACCTGGCTGGCAGAGCACTGATGGTCTTGTTGTGTTTAGCTGGAAGGGTCCCTGGAGCAAGAGAAGAAACTGCGCATGGACCTGGAGAGAGCTAAGAGGAAACTGGAAGGAGACCTGAAGCTGGCCCAGGACAGCATCATGGATTTGGAGAATGATAAGCAGCAGCTGGATGAGAAACTGAAGAAGTGAGTGTGGCTCTGAGGCACCTGAGTGCTGAGCTGGAGCATTTGTCTTCTTTCTTTGAGCTCTAACATGGTTCACTTTGCCCAAAGGAAAGACTTTGAAATCAGCCAGATCCAGAGCAAGATCGAGGATGAACAAGCCCTGGGCATGCAACTTCAGAAGAAAATCAAGGAGCTGCAGGCAAGTGTCTGTTCCTTGCCCTCCCTTGCTCAGGCTCAGCTCAGGCAGGAGGAGGGCACAGGTGTGAAGGGTCCCTGGTGTTCTGCAGGCCCGTATTGAGGAGCTGGAGGAGGAAATTGAGGCAGAGCGAACCTCTCGCGCTAAAGCAGAGAAGCATCGCGCTGACCTGTCCAGGGAGCTGGAGGAGATCAGCGAGCGCCTGGAAGAAGCAGGAGGGGCCACAGCAGCTCAGGTGGAGATGAACAAGAAGCGTGAGGCAGAGTTCCAGAAGATGCGGCGTGACCTGGAAGAGGCCACGCTGCAGCACGAAGCCACGGCTGCCGCCCTGCGCAAGAAGCACGCGGACAGCACAGCTGAGCTGGGGGAGCAGATCGACAACCTGCAACGCGTCAAGCAGAAGCTGGAGAAGGAGAAGAGTGAGCTGAAGATGGAGATTGATGACCTGGCCAGTAACATGGAATCTGTCTCCAAAGCCAAGGTATAGAGCTTCTGTCATGTTACTGCCCTGTTATACATGCCCTAATACACAATTCTATGTCTTATTGTATTTGCTATCCCATACAGTTGCACTGTTTTTCACCTTGAGAACAGCATGCTAGAACTTAGTGGTAGTCCTCTGTCTTTACATGACTTTGACACACAGGCCAGCCTGGAGAAGATGTGCCGCACACTGGAAGATCAGCTGAGTGAGATTAAGACAAAGGAAGAAGAGCATCAGCGTATGATCAATGACCTCAATGCTCAAAGAGCTCGTCTGCAGACAGAGTCAGGTAACACATCCCTGCACCTGTCTGGAATAGAACAACCTGTAACCAATGCTAATGGGAAAAAGATTGATGTTTACTCAAATTGATCTATACTCTGTAAGCTGGTATACTGTGCTTAAAAGAAATATTTATTTACTATTGATTTTAAATGGCAATCTGTCCAAAAACTTTCTTAGGTGAATATTCACGCCAGGTGGAAGAAAAAGATGGTTTGATATCTCAGTTATCCAGAAGCAAACAGGCATTCACTCAACAGATTGAGGAACTAAAGAGACATTTAGAGGAAGAAATAAAGGTAAAGTTACTTTCTGTAGGGGCTTGATTTTGGACGGAGAATCTGTTTTCTTTAGAGATATTTCCTACTCTCACATAAAATCAGAATGTTAGTGGTATCGTTTTAATTTTTGAGCTATCAAGCAAGGAGAGAAATTTTGCCTCCTTCCTCTCTGATGTGGGAAGTTGAGGATGACATCCCCTCCAATGTGGGTACTGAGACAGGGAAAAACAATTATAGGTTTCCAATTAGATTTATGATGACATTTAGAAATGGTTGAGATATATCTAAAAATAAACTGCACATCTTATTGTATTTTTTCACAGTGGCACCTGAAGCTTTGGAACATATTTAAAAGGATTCAATGATTCACAGCTGTATAGCTGTCATTTAGAATTTACCATCATCTCTCCTGAGAAGGCATTCTAGATTCTCAAAACATGGAATGAATAGGCCATTTTTTTCCTGATCTGACTTTAAATGTCATCATCAAAGAATTTCAACAAATTTAATGAAGTTAACATTTTACTGTTTCATGGGAAATTCATTGTCCCAACCCAATTTTTTCCCAAGGCCAAGAACGCCCTGGCCCATGCCCTGCAGTCCGCTCGCCACGACTGTGACTTGCTCCGGGAACAATATGAGGAGGAACAGGAGGCCAAGGGGGAGCTGCAGAGAGCCCTGTCCAAGGCCAACAGCGAAGTGGCCCAGTGGAGAACCAAATACGAGACGGACGCGATTCAGCGCACGGAGGAGCTCGAGGAGGCCAAGTAGGTGGTGATAGGGAAAGAAGAAAAGTAAGACTGAAAATTCAAAGACGATATTGCAAGAGAAGCATCACAATATTATGAGGAATAAGTCATGGATTTGATTTGCAGAAGAGCAATGGAAAATGAGAAACTTTATCCCATAAAGTATTTAGTGGTATAGTAAAGGCAAAGCCAAGAGGTAAGCATAAATGTTGCCTTTAACATTGTGTGGCTGCAAACTGCAAAATGATTAGGCATATTATAGTAAAAAGCATGCTGATGTACTCAGTACTAATGTGAGCTGACCTTTTGTCTCCCAGAAAGAAGCTGGCCCAGCGCCTGCA
>VZTR01019490.1:0-13515 GCA_013400775.1 Chaetops frenatus | reverse complement strand
GTTGGGGTTGGGGTTGGGATGAGCGAGCGGAGCGTGTGGGTGAGGAAAGCAGCGATCCAAGGTGGGCTTCTCTCGGCAGGTGTGTGATGCCAAGCACAGCCATGAAGAAAAAGGTAAGGACGAGCAGGAGGAGCCGGTGTTTTCCTTCCCCATGCCCATCCAGAACACCGTTTGTTGTATCCATCCCTCGGGCTGGGGCTCCGGTGCCTCGGAAGCCTCTCGGAGTCAGCTCTGCTGGAAGTGGCAGGCGTTAAAACCGGGTTTAATCCTGGCCTGGGCGTGGGCTGGGTTTGTGCAGAGCCTTGCCCGGCAGTTGCTGCTCCCCGGGCGCTGCTGGGGCTGTTGCAAAACCCTGTGCACAGCCCGTGCTCAGGGAGGAGGATCTGCTCCGAGCCCTTCCCTGTCCCTGGGACACCCTCCCGAGGTGTCCCGGGAGCCCCGAATTCCCTCAGGGCTCCCGGGAGGATGAAATTTAACACGTGGGGAGGGAGCAGCAGCTTTGGGAATGGCAGGGGTGGGAGTATCCCAGCAGAGCTGTTAAAGGAATATCTGGCTGCTTTTCCATGGGGAGATGGGGTTGGGTTCCCTGCCTGGCTCTCCTGCTGCTGTCTGACCCCTTTGCAAGGGCTGTGCGGCCCAGACTTTGGGAACTGCGGCTGGTTTGGGCCGTGCCTTGGAATGGGATCGAGTTTCTGCCTGGAGTTTTGTGCTGGTGCTGTGAAATAAGAGCTTGGCTGTTCTCTGGGATCAGCTCAGGGGACAGGGCAGCCTTCTGGGGTGGCCTCCCCAGCCTTCCTGGATGTGTAACAGCCAGGAACAGCATTTTGTTGCCCAATCCTGGAGCCTGTGGGCAGCTTCCCTCTGGCCAGGGCACTCCCAGCATGGAGCTGCTGCAGGAATGACCTGAGCAAGCAGGATTGGGCAATTCTGCCTTGGTTTGGTCCTGAGGCTGTGGCAGCTCCTGCCCTGCTGTCCCAGGGTGAGGGTGGGAGGCTGGGCAGGCACTCTCTGGGCTGTTCTCCTGAAATCCCTCCCGGATGGGAGACTTGCAGGGCTGCTGCCAAAAGCTGGATTTGGTTTTGTAACTGGAACCCGTTTAACAGCTGGGTTTTGTGAGCAGGGCTGTGTTGGCTGCCACTGATGGGTTTGTTTTGTTTAATTTTTATTTTTAGATCACAATGCAAAGCCTTGCTTGGTGGGACTGTCTCTGGTGTGACTGTCTCCTCTCATCCCCAGCATTCCCAATTTTTTGGCTGCCTTTCCTTTCCCCCGAGGTCTGCAGGGGTGGGGACATCATGGAGCCAAGTGTCTCCTCTGGAGAGGAGTCAGTGGAGCCATAAAGAGTCTCCCCAGCTCTGGGGACCCTGACCTGGGCTGTCTCATCTGTTTTTCCCCTTTTTTTCTGGTCTGAAACTGGGAATGTCACTGAATATGGAGAAAGAGAAATCAGTCTTTGTGGGAAGAACAGGATTAGGAGATCTTTAAGGTCCCTCCCAACCCAAACCAGCCTGTAGTTAGGAGAGAGTGCTTGGGGTGGAAAACCAGGGGGTCAGGGGTTGTTTCTGCTCTGGAAGGGTTGAGACAAAGCTGTTCCTCATCTTTAGAGTCCCTTGGTGCCACCAAAGCCATCGGGTGGGAGGGCTTGGGAATGAAGAGGCAGCTGCTGCTTTTCCCAAGTCCTGTCCATGTTTTTTGGGAAAAATGTTCAATGTGACCATGGCCCAGTGACTGAGGACACCAGGGAGGTGGGCTGGCCATGGTCCAGTGGCCAAGGACAGCAGGGTTTGGGATGGCCATGGACAGCAGGGGTTGAGATGTCCATCCTCTGCTTCCCACGTGCTGCTCTTTGCCTCTCTCCTGGTTCATTCCCAGCTGGAATGTGCCAATCCTGTGTTTAGTGGGTTTGGCACTAAGATATCAACTCCAGGGAGCTGGGAAGGACTCGGTGCTCTGTGGGAGCTCATTTTTCCTTCTTTCCCTCTCTCCAGGTGCTGCTGATGGGTAAAAGTGGGTCTGGGAAGACCAGCATGAGATCCATTATCTTTGCCAACTACATCGCCCGGGACACGCGGCGCCTGGGGGCCACGAGTAAGGAATTCCCGGCTGAATTCCCAGATCCCAGGGCTCCAACCCCGTCCTTAGAGGGGCAGGGCCGTTCCCTGCAGTGATCCCTGGGTCGGGTGTGTCCCTGCAGGTCCTCCCAGCTGCCACACCCTGCTGGGAGCTTCGCTCCCGGGATCAGCCCGGGACAGCCAGGAAGTGGAGCGGAGGAAAAGGCAGCTCTAGAATGGGCCTTGCTTCTTTATTATTCAATTTTTATCCTTAACTGGGTTTTTGGGATCAGGAAGCAGCCTTTGCTGCTTTATTATTCAACTTTTATCCTTAACTCCTTTTTTTTGGGGGGATCAGGAACCAGCCATTGCTGCTTTATTGTTCAACTTTTATCCTCAGCTCTTTTTTTTTTTTTTTTTTTGGGATCGGGAAGCAGCCTTTAGTGCAGCTACACCTGTCAGAGCCTCCTCTGAGTTAGGAGAACATTCCTGCTGTATCCAGGGGCCCTGCAATGCCCCCGTGCTTTTGGCAGGGTGATGCACTGGGTTTAATGAGTGCCTCTCCTTTGTCCCTTTCCAAAGCCTTTGTTGGGAAAGAACAAGAAGAGATTCCTCTGGAAGAGCAGGAGGAGTTGTTGGGATCTGGTGCTTCTCACTGGGCCTGTGAGGATTTAATGTCAGGGATTGGTGTCAGTTTCCTCTTTGCCATAAATTTGGCCTCTTTCTGAAGTTTACATTCCCTGTGTTCCTGGTTTATTTTGTTGAGGAGGGCTTAAAGCCCTGCAGGATCGTTCCTGCCATATCCCAGGGATCAGGGAACGTGTGCTGGGAGGGGAACAAGTGCTGCACTTCTCAGGAGGGCAATGGGCAAGGAGGCCTGAATACCTCTGAGAAATGGAGTTTTGGTGGGATTTTACAGACTGGGGCTGCTTTGTGAGGAATGGCCAATCCCTGGAAGTGACCAAGGCCTGGATGGGGCTTGGAGCACCCTGGGATAGTGGAAGGTGTCCCTGCCCTTGGCAGGAGCTGGAATGAGGGCTTTAATCCCTTCCAACCCCAACCATTCCATGATTTTATGCTGATTTCCATGAGTTGTGGCTGCCCAAGCCCTGCCCTGGGTGCGTGGTGCAGTCAGTGAATTCCTGCTGTCTCTTTGCAGTTGATGTGGAGCATTCCCATGTTAGATTCCTGGGAAACCTGGTGTTGAACCTGTGGGACTGTGGAGGGTAGGTGCTGATTATTCCTGGCTTTTTCCAACCTTTGAGGGAGGCTGTGGGGAATCAGGGATGGAACAGAGTGGGTTCTCCTCCCCCTGGGATGAGGTGGTGCCAAGGCAAGGCCCCTTCTGTTGTCCTGAGGTGCTGCAATTGTTCATCTCCAGCTGGATCCAGGTGGGATTTGTGCAGAGGGGCCATGCTGGAGGTTGATCCCGTGGCTCCTGGAAACAGCTTTTTTGGGGGAATGCTGTCCCCTCCTCAGCTCCATGGCCTCTAGATCATCTCAGCCAGAGTTAAAGGAGATTGAAATCCTGGGATTTGGGGCTGAACTGAATCTCAGCCATATTCAGCCAGAGTTAAAGGAGATTGAAATCCTGGGATTTGAGGCTGAACTGATGCTTTGGGTCATGTTTCACCTGTTCCTTCTGCTGTGGGGTTTTACAAACAACTCCTTAAAGGCAGCCTGGATCCAGAAGCAGCAGGACACAAGGGGAATTTCAGCTTTTTGTGGGACTGGGAGGCTGATGCTCTGCAGGAGCATCCGGCTTTCCTTGGGAATGCTCAGGGGTGCAGCTCCAAATCCCAGCCTTACCTTCCTGGCAGGAGGTATTTCCCACAAACCCAGCATGCCAGGCAAGAGCTGCTGTAATGGGAATCTCCCTGTTTTCCTGCCCTTTTCCCTCAGCCAGGACACCTTCATGGAGAACTACTTCACCAGCCAGAGGGACAACATCTTCCGGAATGTGGAGGTGCTGATTTACGTGTTCGACGTGGAGAGCAGGGAGCTGGAGAAGGACATGCACTACTACCAGTCCTGCCTGGAGGCCATTCTCCAGAATTCCCCTGATGCCAAGATCTTCTGCCTGGTGCACAAGATGGATTTGGTGCAGGAGGACCAGCGGGATCTGGTGAGGAGCTGGGAGTTGCTGTGGAAATGCACCCCTTGTGCCATGTGTGTCACACCTCAAGGGCAGCCCCTTGGGGCTGTTCCTCGAAGGGTTTCTCTGGTGTTCTCAGAGCTTTTCCTGCCTTTTGCCTAAGTGTGTCATCCTAGAAGCCAGTGGAGAATAGCAGGGGGGATTTTTAGGGACAAAAAAAAGCCTTTCCTGCCTGGTTCCAGAGCTCCCAGCATACCTTGGCTCCTTCCAACCCAAACAATTTGGGGATTCTGCAGCAGGACGTCCCTGTGGCCCTGCTGCTCCCTGGGAGGGTTCCTGGCCAGTGCCCTGCTGTATCCCAGAGGTCCACGTGAAACCCATCCCATAAATCCCTACAGCAACCACAGCACAGGCAGGAACATTTGCACTCAAACCCTAAACCCCCATTTTCCCCAGATTTTTAAGGAGCGTGAGGAAGACTTGAAGCGCCTTTCCCGGCCCTTGGAATGTGTTTGTTTCAGAACTTCCATCTGGGATGAGACACTTTACAAGGTTGGTGCAGCTTTCTCTCCACATCTGCCTTCCCACCTGGGACAGGAGCAGGAGGAGGATCCCTGTGGCTGCTGCTGGTGTGTTCAACTTCTGGAGAGTGTCAGTTAAACCCCAGTTAATGCTGGGTTTAATTAATTAATTTAAAAACGTCAGGGGCATGTGGTAAATATCGGGAACTTGGCAGGCAGGCATCCCAAATATGCCCTTGGATCTTGGGAAGGATGAGGTTGGGCACTGCCCCACACCTGGCTCAGCAGCTGGGCAGGGAGGGGAGGCTGAGCTTGGAAAATCCGAGTGTGGATGAGCACAGATGTTGATCCCAGCACCCTCAGTCCCTCCTGGGCTTGTTTTGGGATAAGGTAAAACTTAGTTTGGATCAGGGATGAGCTGCCAAGTGTCCATCTGTGTGCTAACCTTGCTCAGGATTAAAAAATCTCTGGGAATTCCAGTGGGAGAAGGAGACAGAAGCATTCCCAACATAAACCAGGGGTGAGTTAAGCCTGTTCAGCAGCACTGTAGTTTCTCTGCCTGGTGGAGAAGAACTGGAGCCAAGGAAAGCTCTCCAGATCTGGGACCTGGGCACAGAGTGGGGAGAAGCTTCTCAGCCTTGCCCAGACTGTCACCAGCCAGAAATGCCAAAATTCTCTCTGGAACTCCTCACAAGAGGCTGAGGAGGGAAGAGCATCAGGGACCTTTGTGTGTGTCCATGTGCAGGCCTGGTCCAGCATTGTCTATCAGCTGATCCCCAACGTGCAGCAGCTGGAGATGAACCTGAGGAACTTTGCTCAGATCATTGAGGCAGACGAGGTGCTGCTGTTTGAGAGAGCCACGTTCCTGGTGAGTTCCTGGGATGGATTCCCTGGATGGAACCTCCCTTTCCCTTCTCTCTGCTCTGGAGCCAGGCTGGCAGAGCTGGGAATGTTCACCTGGAGAGGAAAAGGATCCAGGGAGAGCTCAGAGCCCCTTCCAGGGCCTAAAGGGGCTCCAGGAGAGCTGGAGAGGGACTGGGGACAAGGGATGGAGGGACAGGACACAGGGAATGGCTTCCCACTGCCAGATGGGATATTGGGAAGGAATTGTTCCCTGGGAAGGTGAAATTGAATTGGAATAGAATTCCCAGAGCAGCTGTGGCTGCCCCTGGATCCCTGTAAGTGTCCAAGGCCAGGCTGGAGCACCCTGGGATGGTGGAAAGTGTTGGGTTGGAACTGGATGAGCTTTGAGGACCTTCCAACCCAACCCATCCTGGGATTCCCTGGAAATTCCCAGTGCTGAATGCCCTGATCCAGACCTTGGGGTTCTGAAAGCAGCCACTGGGACCCCATGGCTCATGGGACCATTGCCAGAATTCCCCCCCTGCAGCAGCTGGGCTGAGGTTTGGTTGGGGTTCCCTCTTGCAGGCTCTGGGAGTGTTTCAGGTCCCCATTGTGGGGGACTGCTCTGAGAATCCCTCTCTGCACAGGGCAGGAACCTTTTGTAGCTTCAAAACCAAACCTTTTCACTTCCTCCTGCTGGGACATTTGAGCTGCACCTGATTTCTTTTGATTTTTCATGTTCTGCAAACCCAGAGCATGGATGGAGGATCAGCCATGGGATTGTGATGCTTTTCCAGGTTTTTGTGTTCCCAATCCCATTGCAAAGGTGCTGGATAAAACCCACCTTGGGGCTTTTCCATATTCCTGATTGCTGGGCTGGGCTCTTCACACTTTGCACCAAATTCCTGCTGAGCTGAAGGAAATATTTCAGTTTTTTGGAGTGTTTTCCTTGCTGGTGGTTTGGAAATGATGGAGGGAATTTGGGAAAGGAGCCATGACTTTTCTTCCTCCTTAAACTATCAGAAACAAACACTCACCATGCCTGGCAAGTTCTGCTTTTTGACCTTTTGGAGATAATAAATAGTTCCACCTTGGGGTGTGTGACAGAGTGATTGGTACAAGGACATTTTTAACTGAAAGAAATGATCTTTGCTGCAAAATTTCTGTGCTTAATTTAAGTGCAATGGTGACTTCTTAAAAAATTCTTCCCTTTTCTCCATATATTTAAATGTTCCTAGGACTCTCTTCTCTTAAAGGGAAATCTTGCTATGAAAATCTCTTTGGGAAATCTTACTCTGAAAACTTTATCTGGAAATTGTGTTTAAATTGTAGTGAGAAAAGCTCATCTGGGAAGTGTAGGAATGAAGTTGAACACTGGGAATTGCAAGCCTTGAATGTGGCTAAAGCTGTGCTTGTGGGAATAATTGGGCAAGTTTAAAAGTGATGGGTTTAAGGTGGTTAAGGGGAAAAAAAGAGGAAAAAAACCCCTAAAAAACCTGTGAAATGTGACTCCCTGGACAGAGTAGTTTCACGTCCCTGTGCAAGGGCTCCTGGCACATCCAGTGAGAGCTGATTTTGGGATTGTGAAGAATTCAAAGCAGCTGTCCTAAAGTTTTGAAGAGATTCCTGTGAGGTTTTTGTGGGGTGGAGCTGTTTGGGCAGGAAATGCAGCTCTCACTGGATGTGGCTGAGGAATAAAGGGCTGGGGCCCACCAGCTCGATGGGAATGTTCATGGAGATGTTTCCAAAAGATTCCTTTTTGGAATTCTCTGGGTTTTGGCATCCAGGCACTCAGGGCTGCTCCTGGCTGCTGGATCTCTGGGGAGGAAGAGGAGGGAGCTGCTCTGAGCTCCCTCTGCTCTCACTGGAGTCATGGAGCTCCCAAGGTGCCTTTGAGCTGCTTTTCTTAGGGAGGAACAGCTTGGCTTGGCTTTGGGATCACTGCCTGGGCAGGATGGGGAATGTCCCAGCAGCACGTTAGGAGGGAAGAGCTATCCCAGCACTTGGCCCGTTCCTGAGCTGATGGACACCTTTTTTCCCTCTGTTTCCACTTATTTTTGGATCAAGATTTGCTTTGCTGCTGAGGTGGAGCCCTCAGGGGACAGTGGTGTCACCTGGCAGCTCTGTGCCATCCTCTGTGTGCTGATCCTGTCACTGAATTTCTCCATGAAATCCACAAGAATTGCTGTAAACACTTCCCAAAACTGAATCAACCAAAGGCAAAGGGAATCCCTGCCCTGCTCCCCAGCCATTCCCAGAATTGCTGTGGGAGGGCTGTGCTGGAATCCCTGACTGGCTGTGCCCCTTCTCCAGGTGATTTCCCACTACCAGTGCAAGGAGCAGCGGGATGTGCACAGGTTTGAGAAGATCAGCAACATCATCAAACAGTTCAAGTTGAGCTGCAGGTGAGCTGCTCTCATCAGCACAGGGCTATTCCAGCTTTTTCCAGAGGGTTTTCCAGAGAATCCCAGTTGGACTCCTCAGCAGCTGGAATGCCAGGGTGGGATTGTTGGAACACAAAGCCTTAAATGTTAATTTAACTCCTTTGCTGATGGTGGGAGAGGTTTGGTGCTGTTTTATTCCAAGTTTCCTTCTCCTGGATCAAGGGAGAGGAATTCCAGGGATGAAGTGATCAGTAGTGTTTCTCTGGGAATGGCAGCTGGAGAGCTCTGCTCCAGCTCTGTCCCTCAGGGCTGGCTGGGGAGGACAGGGCTTGCAGACACCATTTATCCCTATTTTCAGTGGAAAAAATGGGAAGCTTGGCTTTGCACAGCCCCCAGGCTCCACAGCCAGGTTAATCCTGGGATTGTGTGGAGCTGGTTAGGATGGAGAAGTTTCTAGGGGGTTTACAGGTGTTCAGATGCCTCCAGATACTCCCATATTATGTTTTATTTCTGCTGCTCATCGAGAGTGTCCAGCTGAGCCCTGGTACCCATTGGGAGCAGGCCTGGTCAGTGGGGCTGTGTCTGGAATTTCCTTCATTCAATGCACTAATCAGGTGATGCTGTTCTTGTTTGGCCCAAAATGGAGGAATTTTGCCTTTAAAACCAAGCCCAGCCAAAGCCCTGCTGTAACCACACCTTGCCAAGTGGCAATTCCAGCTCCTCCTTGTTCCCAATAGCTCAGATCGGGGATTTTCACCATGTGAGCTCAAAAGCTCTTCATTCACTCTTTTTTTCCCCCTTTATTTCCATGTTTTTCAGTAAACTGGCAGCTTCTTTCCAGAGCATGGAGGTCAGGAATTCCAACTTTGCTGCTTTCATTGACATCTTCACATCCAACACCTACGTGATGGTGGTCATGTCAGACCCCTCCATACGTAAGTCAGAGCCAGGAGAAACCTGTTTGAGATCAAAAAAACAAAAAAAAAGGAGAAATTAGTCCAGTTTAAATGGTGTTTCTCATGTCAGACCCCTCCGTACGTAAGTCAGAGCCAGGAGAAAACTCTTTGAGACCAAAAAAACAACAAAAAAAAGGAGAAATTAGTCCAGTTTAAATGGTGTTTCTCATGTCAGACCCCTCCATACGTAAGTCAGAGCCAGGAGAAACCTGTTTGGGACAAAAAAACCCAAAAAACAAACTCAAAAAAAAAAGGTGAAATTAGTCCAGTTTAAACCGTGTTTCTCTTGGAAAATGAGTTTTTAATTACAGAACTAATTAAGAGAATGTGGAATGAAGAGAGAGGGACTGAGTGTGAGCAGGACCCTGTTTCCTGCAAAGGTGGTGGCACAGCTGAGCTGTTCCTGCTGTCCCAGGGAGCCACCAAACCAGACCTGGCTGAGCAGGTCGTGCCTAAAACCTATTTTGGGCAGTTGGGAGCTGGCAGCCCCAGTGATTTTTGGGGAGGAAGCAGAGCTGGCTCATGTTTGGGTGTTGCTCTGGCTGCCTGGGCTGTCTCGGCTGGACAGGCTCTAATTTTAGCAGCATCTCTTTTATCCCAAGGAGGAGCTGCAGCAGTGCCAGCCCCTGGGAGCAGTTCCCTGTTTACTCAGCTCTTGGAATTCCTGCTGGGAGCTCAGGGCCTCCAGGGACACTGCCCAGGGCTCCTCGAGGCTGCTGCTGTGCTTTCCGTGCCCTCCTCGCTGAGGGAATTTGGGACAGTGTGGGATCCCAGCTGAGGCACCAGCTGGGCATTGCTGGGTGGGGAGCAGCTGTGGGGTGAGCAGCTCTCCCTGGGAGAGGCTCTTCCTTTCTTCCTGCAATCAGCCAACAGCTCTGACCACCCCACCTTAAATTTTGCCCAGACTTTCCCATGCTTGGATTTTTACACACCCCACAATAAATTTTTCCACCCCAGGCCATCCCAGATCAAATTTTACCCAGACCATCCCACATCAAATTTTGCCTAGACCTTCCCATGTTTAATTTTTACCCAGGCCATCCCACATTAGATTTTCACCCAGCCCATCCCACATTAAATTTTACCGAGGCCACCCTATATTAACTTTTGCCCAGCCCATCCCACAGTGGATTTTGCCTGGCTTGGGAGCAGCAGGATGCACCCAGACCTTGCAGACAGAGCTGTGGAAGCCACACAGCCCCGAGGACGTGGTGACTCCCACCCTTTTTAACTTCTTTTTATCTCCCCTGTCCCTTTTCCGTCGCAGCTTCCGCGGCCACTCTGATCAACATCCGGAACGCCAGGAAACACTTTGAGAAGCTGGAGAGGGTGGATGGACCAAAGCACAGCCTGCTCATGCGCTGATCCCAGGCACTGGGGCTTTGGGGGGACAAAAGATGGATCGGGACTACTTTTTAGGAGAATCTAACACTGTCCATGTCTTTGTTGGGCTTTGAAATGAGTGTGCTGCTTGTTTTTTCTCCTTGTCACATCGGACACTAGAGCTGGAGGCTGGATGGATCCACTCAGAACTCCCCGGAATTCCCTGGCACGGGAGGGCTCGGGAAGGAGGCGGGACAAGGGGTGTGCCCGCAGGGGTGTGGCAGAGCCCTGGTGGATTCGTGGCTGCACTGATTCCTTGGATGGTTGCTAGAATAAGTTTATAAATTTCTCCTCATCTTCGGTCATGGAAATAAATTTTTGCTACCAGGGGTTTCAGATGCGAGAGCTTTGCAAAGTGGGTTTGCTTTCTCCCCGATCCCGGGGCAGCTTTGGGAAGCAGAGCTGTAGGAGCTGCACGGCTCCGTTTGTGGTTTGGGGGGATTTGGCTGAAAGCCGTTCCAGAGTTTCACTGGGAATCGCTTGGCAGCGTCTCCCTCTCTTTTTTCTCCGTCTTGCTGGATCAAATTACTGTGTAAAAAAAGGGTGTGGTGCCTCCGTGCCTGGCTCTTCCCTGTAGCCCTGCCCACACACCCCGCTGGGAGAGGAGAAATGCACCGGGCCGAGTCCAGGGAGTGCGAACGAGGAGCTAAAAGGGCTGGAGAACCAAGGGGGATTCACACAAAAGCTCCCAGCCCTGCTCCATCCTCCTGGAATCCCAACAGCCGCGTCTCGCACCGCCCACCCGGCAGCTGCCGTGCCTCGGGCTGGGGCAGTTCCAGTGGGAATCATCCCGGTGGGAGAGGAGCTGTTCCCAACAGGAGCTTCCTCTGGAGAGCTGGGAATGGGCTGGGCACGTGGCAGAGGTCGTGTTTGCCGGGATGCAGGTGTGGAATACCTGGAGTGGGAATCGTAGAACGAGCCCCGCAGATTCCCCCCCCGTGGAGCTGCCCCGCGGTTGGGATCGGGCTGGGATCAGACCCTGCTGGGAATGTCACAGCTCTCCCCACACTCCAAGCCTGCCCTCGCAGCAAGAGGATGATCCGGGTGTTGGAGCCTCTGGAATATCCCATCCAACTGGGAAGGGCTTCAGGAGAGGCCGCAATTGCGGGCGATTTGTGCGCTTGGAGATGCCGGGAGCTGTTTGTGCCCGAGCCGCGGGAGGGAAGGGCAGTGGGAATGCTGCCTCATTGCCATGGTGACAGGACGTGCCGCTGGGACTCCTTAGGGATTCAACGGCAGCATGTGGAAGTGGGATAATGCCGAAGGGGGAATGCGGGATGGGGGGCAGGTGACAAAGGGCTGGGAGGGACGAGTGGCCGGAGCTGTCACTGGCCGGGCTGGAGCCTCCTTGGGGCAGGGACTGCTGTTCTCCTGCTTCAAATCCCTTTTCCTGAAGTGCATGGATTTGGGGGATCTTTGGGAATCAGCCTGGTCCTTTTGCTGTGGCCGAGGTGCCACTGTGCTCAGTGAGTGACAGCCTGTGACAAACACGAGTGGCTGTGGCAGAGCCCTGCCCGCTCCGATGCCACCGTGCCCTGTCTTTTGTCCCTTCCCAAAGCAGATCCCAGGCTTTTTTGGGAGCCTGGGGTTGGTGGCTGCACTATCTCCTGCCATTCCCAGCAGGGAGGTTTGGGAGATCAGGCTCAGCACCCTCATCCCACCTTCCAGAAAACTCTTCCCACTTTCTCCGGCATCTCTTGCCCTCAAAAAAAAAAAAAAAAAAAAAAAAAAAAAAAAAAAGTGATGCTTGCTCCAGATGTGTCTCACACAAACATCATCCCAATCCTGGATGAGGTGGCCATGATCCTTCTTTTTACTTCAGAACCTGACCTTGGAATGAGGAGAAACTTGATGCCACGTGTCACAGATCCTGAGTAAACCCCCCCTTGGAGCTGCTGGGGGCCTGGGATGAGTTCCCTGGGCAGGCCAGGCTCCCTGGGGGTGTCTTGGAGCTGCTTCCAGGCTTTTTGACCATTTCTTTCCTGCCTTGGAGCATGGATGGCTCCAGTCAGCCCCAGGAGGAGCTGTGTAGGGTCAACAATTCCCGAGGATCTCCCTGGGGATGCTCCCACTTGTTTTCCCTCCTTAGTGGCACAGAATTGTCCCCGGGAGCTGCTGAGGGGGGTGGACGCGGGGCTGTGCTGGCCACACGTTGTTCTTCAGCTGGAACCAGCTCCTCCAACACATCCAGGGGGTCATGGATTCTCCAAAGTCACCTGGAATTGCCACTGCTGAACTGTGACTCGTGGGCACCTTGGGAGGAGCACCTGCACCACTCCAAGCCCAGGGTCCAACCCCTCCTGCCCAAATCCATCCCGGGGGATGTGCAGCTGCCAGGGAGAGCAGGAGAGGGGACCTTGGGGGACCCCTTGCCCTGCTTCCCCCTCTCTTCTGTTTTTTGGGAGGTCACCTGGGCCTGTCAGCTCGGTGACATTGGGGTGTGGGGCCCACTCATCCCCCAGAAGCTTTTTTGGTCCCCAAAAACTCCCCAGATGAAGTTGGCCAAGGGAGGGTCCCTACCTGAGCTTATCTCCTCAGGTGTTTCCTGAAGAGGGGAAGGGGTTTTTTCCCCAAAAAAAGGGTCAGCTTGGTCCTGGATGAGGTGTGGTGGCTTGGCAGAAGTGGGGGGTCAGGGGGATCCCCTCCTCACCCCTGGACGAGCTCTGTGTGTGCCAAGGTCACCACCTTGATGGCCATGACCTGCTCCTCGAGTCACCCCTGGCAGGGACATGGTGAGCAGGGGACACCTGGCTGAATCCCCACCCCCAGGATATCCCATTTCTGGGCTTGGGGGTCCTGCATTTTGGGGGGTTATGGGGTGATTAACCCAGCCTGGGCCTGTCCCTGGGGATCTGGAGACACCTCAAGGCTAGGGACACAGCACTGGGAACATCCAGGTCACCTTAGGACAAGAGGCTGGAAAACCAGTGGGGTCCAGGGAGTGTGGGGTGAGTGGGGAGTGGATCCCCACTGGAAGCTCCACCCCAGGCTGCCCAGACCCCCCCAGGAAGGCTCCAGGGGACCCCCCAGACCCCCCGTGGAGGGGCTCCCCCAGCTCTGCCAGGACCCTGCCACCCCAGGGGACCCCAATGTGGGTACAAAGGGGGTACCCCACAGTTTTGGGGGGGCTTACCTGTGTGGTGGGGGGCTTGGGAAGCAGAAATTGGAGGGGTGGGGTTCAGGCAGTGCCCCTCCAGAGCACCCGTGGGTACTCGGATTTGGGGGTGCTCCAAGCCTCCGCGGATGGGGCTGCAGGGGGATGCTCCCCCCCCCTCCTTCATG
>VZTR01019474.1:0-11603 GCA_013400775.1 Chaetops frenatus | reverse complement strand
CCCGCCCCGCCCCGCCCGCGCCCGTAAATCCCGGCGGGGCCGCGCCCGCTCCGCTCTGTGCGGTGGATGCGCGTCCGGGGCTGCGGCGGGACCGGCGCTCGGAGCGCAGTNGAAAGGTAAAGAGAAGTATAAAGGAAAAGAAACAGAGAAAGAGATAAAGAGCGCGGCCCCGCCACAACCTCCCCCACCGAGTGCCGAGGGGACAAATGACTCCCAGTGCCGTTAACGAGGCTTAAATCCCCTCGGCCCCGCCCCGCGCAGCCGCTCTGGGGCCCCGCGCACCTGTGCCGGCCCCGCCCTTCGCACCTGTGCAGGCCCCGCCCTTCGCACCTGTGCCGGCCCCGCCCCGCCCCGCCCGCGCCCGTAAATCCCGGCGGGGCCGCGCCCGCTCCGCTCTGTGCGGTGGATGCGCGTCCGGGGCTGCGGCGGGACCGGCGCTCGGAGCGCAGTGCGGAGCCCGAGGCGCTNGGCCCGGGAACGGGATCCGGGTCGGGGTCCTGCCGGTGTGGCTGGGGGTCCCGGGCGGAGCCGCTTCTCCCTCGGCGGGCGGGGTGAGGCTCCCGGCGCAGGAGACCCGAAGGGGAATTGGGGCTGGGATGGGGACTGGGCTCAAGGAGCCGCTCTGAGACGGCCCCTGGGACCGAGCCCGGCGCTGCCCCTCCTGCTCCGGCTGGCGCGGGGCTCCGGTCCCGCCGGGGCTCAGGGCACGGCCCCGCTGTGGCCGCGGGGAGCCGGGGCTGTGTCGGTGCTGATGCCGGTGCCGGGCCCGGCCGGAGGGCAGCGCTCCCCCAGAGAAGCAGGCACTGGATCGCGGCTGGAAGCGGGCGGGCAGCGGGGACCGCCTGGGCCGGCCCCGGGGCCCCCCGGTACCGCCGGTACCCCTGGGTAGGGCCGGCCTCGCAGCCTCCCGGCCCCGGCACCCCCCGGGCAGAGCAGGGCTCGCCTCCCGTCCTCTGCCCGCTGCATCCCTGGGGAATGAGCACAGCTGTGTCCCCGCGGACAGGAGAGGCCGCTCCAAGGACAGGCACTGTCCTGCTCCAGCCGCTCGTTCAACACCTCCCAGGTGAGACCTGATGCTCCCCTTCCTCTACCCCCAATAGCTGTGTAACTCACACTCTCCAACGGCAAAACCTCTTTTTGTGAAATTCCACCTGAAATGTTTAATCTGTGTTTCCAGATCACAGCATGCCCTGAGACAGAAGGGACGCACAAGGATCATGAATGGCCCAGCTGGTGGTTGAACCCACGTGTTCTCAGCACCCTGCTCAAAACAGGGTGAACTCTTGGAAGTCCTGCCTGGGGTGGGAATGCCAGGAAGGGAATTCCTCTGCCAATGCAGCTTCTTCTTTCATGCCAATGCTGTTTTACACACCAGCCCCCCTGGAATGTCCACAGGGCAGAGCTCCCTGCCCAGCACCTGACCATGGAACAACACAGGTGAGCAGCTGTGTGACAGCACAGAACTCTTCCAATAACCCTGATTTCCTGCCCTTTCCAGGATTTCTCCAACAGCTGCAAAGGTGCTCATGCTGTGCCCCTTTCCAGGGAGAAATGAGCAAGACAAGTGCTGAGGGTTCCCTTGCTCCATGGCAGAGGTGTTCTGGGGAGTGCTGACAGCTCCAGGTCGATTCAGGATTGTTCATCTGACTCTGCCCTCGATCTGTGGCTTCCAGGGACCCTCCTGGTATCCTGGATATTCCACTGCTGCTTTTTAAAGAAGGAATTCCAAACACAGTGAGTCAATCATTCAAACTGAGCTGTCCCAGGGGTGGTTTGTTGGTGGGAGAGGAAGGAGGGGTCGAAGGTGGCATCCAAGACATTCCTGACTGGAATTAGGGCTCACCCTTCACTTCAGACACCTTTGAGTGGGCATTTAAGGTCCAAGCCTTGTGGTGGAGGTCAGCAGGGGATAAGGGGCAAATTGCCAAAAAAAAAAAAAGAGAGGGAATGATTTAGAATTCCTGGCCTTCCTTTGTCGACAGCAGTTTGTTATTTTGGGGCCCAAGCTGAAAACACCTGGAGTGTGTGATTGTTCCTGATTGCTTCCAGCCTAGGACCTGATGGGGTGGTCAGAGTAGAACCATGGAAGGAGCTGGGTTGGAAGGGACCTTTTAAAGCTCATCCCCAATCCAGGCCAGCACTCCAACAGGCTCTAAGGAAATAACAGGAGGAGAGGCCATCTCATGGTGCTCACCACTATTTTAAACTCACTAATAACAGCAAAACCAGGGAGAATTCACAGTCACCTTTTCTTCCAAGCACTTCCTGGGCAGCTCCCACTTCTTGCCTTCCAATGTCTGCTCCTTTTCTAAAATCTTTGGAGCCAGTTCAGGGCAGCCAGTGGCCAGCACAGCCCTGGCAGTGCTGCTGGGTGATCCCAGAGATGTCCCCACTCAGGGATGTGCCACTGCCACCAACTCACACTCAGGGGCTCCCAAACCACAGGCAGGCACAGGCTGTGTGGTGCAAAACCTGGGTTTAATTAAAATCAGCCTCCTAGAGAAGAAAAGCTGTCTTTACTTAGCAAGGAACTGTTTCCTGAGGATTTGCCAGGGGAAGGAGCTGTGAGATCTGCAGATAAATACAACACAGCTGGGCATCAGCTGCAGGGAGGGCTCTGTCCCAACCCCACCCCAGCAAAAAGCCAGAAGAATATCAAGGCAATGCACCAGGGCACTCAGGGCTGGGACTGGGGCATTCTGTGGCAAAGGTTTGCCCTGGCTCTGAAGCCTCTGGAGTCTGACAGGCTCTGAGCCACAGTCACAGCAAGTCCCAGCTCCAGACTGGCACATATTTATTGCCAAGCTGGGACTGTGGGCCAGCAGAGCTGGGAAATTCAGTGCTTGGCTGCTCAACTGGCCCCTGAGGTCCAAGAGAAGATCACACAACCAGGTTTTGGTACAACAGTGCTGATTCCTGGCACCGTGAACACCAAACTTTCCCCCAAAGCCCAGGGGCAGCTCTGGGACAGCAGGGAGGCAGAGTTTGTGTGCAGTGATCAGCCAGCCCCAAATACAAAGCACAGGAAAGCCCCCTCAAGCTCCAAAGGAGCAGCAGCTGCAGAGATCAGGGTGTGCTGCAGTGCTAAGGCAGAGTCACATTTCTGTCCTTTGCTGTCCAAACTCTTTTTTAATAAACCACAGAAGCCACTGAGCTGCAGGAAGTTTACAGTGATCTGCCCTCTTGGGATGGGAACTCTGCAGCTGCTCGAGCACCTCCAGTGCATTCCAGTTCCTCACTCACACTTCATATAAAAATCTTCACACAAACACTTGAACACTGCTCTTCCCACAGTACAAACGCTTGAAAAATGCCTCTGAGGGCTTTTCTTCCCTCCAAAACAGTCTCTTGCTTTAGAGGAGAACAGGACTCCTTAATTACAGACCCAGCACTTGTTCAGTCAAGTTCATTGATTGGCTTTAAGGTCATTTCTTCCTCTTCTGCTTTAGATCTTTAGTCTTCTTAAATTTCTTCTGTTGCTTGGGTCCTCGTGCTGTTTCAAGTTTTCTTTTCTTCTCACTGGGAAACAGGAACAAAACAGCTGTTAAAAAGACACTGGATTGCCATCCAGCAGGGAAATTCTCGTTGTAAAATAGGAGTGAGGGAGGAAATTTAAACTTGATGCTAGAAAAAGCACAAGCAAGAGCCTGACTTAGATTTTATAGTGTCCTGAGATTCTCTAACCCAGAAGGTCTTGATTTTTAGCTCTTGTCTTTGCTTTTCAAAACTTCATCTGTCCTAAATGGGGCATCTGGAATTTAGAGTACCTAGGAAAAAAATGACCACTGATAGTTTTAAACATTCAACTTTGTTCCTGCACTGGATTCTGACTTGAGCAAAAGTAACAAAATTCCAAGCTCTGATCTTTATAAGCAACTGATAAGATTCTCTCCTTCCTGGAAGGCTTCTGGAAATTCACAGCTTCCAGCATTCATGGAAAAAAACCATGAAAGGGTGGAAGAGAGATCCCATAATTACTTGAGCTGTCAGGCACCCCAGGAAGGGGAAATAAGTGAGCAGGGGAGTCTCAACTATAAATATCCAAGGAAAAATATGGGAAGATTCCATGCTGGCCAAGGCAAAAGAAAGAAGGATGAAAAGGAAGGAATTGCAGAAACAGAGACGTTTTCCAGGCTCAAGCTCACATTTGAAAGAATTCTTCTTCCCTGAATTTGCATTTCCTCCAGTGGCACCTCCAGGGGCTCCCACCCAGGGTCAGGTCCCAAAGAAAATGGGCAGGTCAGGTGGAATGGGAGACCCAAGGAAGGAACAGTCCCAGCTTCTGTGTTGGGATCAGGATCAGATCATCAGCAAAAAAGTCATTTTTTTTTGAATTAAACAAGTTAATGAAGAGAGGACTGTCCTGAGAGCAGCACAGAACCACTGGGCAATGGAGCTCACAGCTGCTCACACCCCAATTCCCCCAGGAAAACTGAGGGTCTACCCAGGACACCGAGTTCACTTATCCTGCATTTAACCCTTAGGCTTCACCCTTTTGGAAAACATTTTAACAAAGCCAGCAGGAAAGAGCAGAGAGAGATCTGTGGGGTATTTCAGCTTCCTCACTGACCTTTTCAGGCTGACGACGGCCGCGTTCTGCCCTGCTTTGCTCAGCACCTCCTTCCACTCCTCATCATCACCCCGGATAATGTACCTGAGTGGCAAAGGGGAAGCAAAACTCAACTCAGATTGTTGGCACAAAGGGGAAAAAAAACCAAAAACCCCATAAAAATAAGGTGTTTCTACTCTGCAAACAAAGGCACTGTGTCAGCAGCCAAGCAAATCAGATTTGGGAAACACCCACAAAGCCAGGCTGGCAGAGCTGGCGTGGGACAGTTTTGCTAAATCAGTTTGGGAAGAAGTGAGGAGGTGCAGCTTGCTTTTGAAAAGAGAATTGTTGGCACAAAGGGGAAAAAAAACCAAAAACCCCATAAAAATAAGGTGTTTCTACTCTGCAAACAAAGGCACTGTGTCAGCAGCCAAGCAAATCAGATTTGGGAAACACCCACAAAGCCAGGCTGGCAGAGCTGGCGTGGGACAGTTTTGCTAAATCAGTTTGGGAAGAAGTGAGGAGGTGCAGCTTGCTTTTGAAAAGAGAAATAAAGGCATTAATTGCTACTCAAGCTCATGTCCTGTGGCCCTTTTCTGGGTGTTCAAATACCCTGGAAATTACACCCAGAGTTAAAAAGGCAAAGCAATTGTGTAGCAAAATGGAGTTGCTGCTCTCCATCTCAAGCTCTTGGAGATTTGGAATAGATAAGGCTTTGTCCACACAAAGCTGAACAGTGTTGGACAAAGCCTCACAAGTTTTCTACTGCATTCAAAAGTGTTCAAAATAGATTTTTCTCTCTCTCTCTTCATAGAGGAGAACAAACATCTATTTCTGGCTGAGAAAAAAAAAAGAAAAGGCAACGTGATCCAAAATGACCAAAAGGAATGTAGCACTATTAATGGTAAAAAATGGAATTAATTTTAAAACATTCTGGTTGTATTATTTTCCCTGTGTGACTGACTTGCAAGTCACTTCAAATCACATCCATTCTTGTCCTTTCCTCAAACATGACAACCAAAGATTCAAAGAAGCTTTTATTCCTTTTCCCAGATTTAACAGAGATCAATTTAGAGCCAAGCCAGACAACTTCCCTGGGCCATCAGCACAGGGAACAGTGTTGATAAGACAAAAAGTGGGAAAGAAGAGAGAAAATCAGTGGCATCTGTAACTCCTGTTGGTCCAGCAAGTGAGAAATCTGCTGACCCTTCAGGTAAAAGCTCTGGCTGGTTTCTCTTTTTGTGTTGATTTGGAGTTTTTTTATGTTTTACCCACTGCTGACAATACACACTAGGTCTCATTTACTGATGGTTTACTGCAACTACAGCACAAATCCCAGCAAGACCCAGCATTCCATGCAGGGGAAAACTGGATTGGAGACCCAGGCAGATGAATTCTTACTGTGTGAGGTCCATTTCCTTCAGCTTCATCACTTCTTGCTTGTGCTTTTCTTGGAATTCCTTGGCAGCCTCCTCCTGCAACAGGACAGCACAAGATGCATTAAGTCCTGAGGGCAGCAATGACTTTGGAATGGGAGGAAAATGCCTTTTCCCACAAATACACCCCCTAAAACAAATACCAGCTGATCCTGAATAGCTTCTCCCTTTCATCTAATTGCATTTTTACATTATTTGTACACACAAACTTGTAATTTTCTGTGAAACCCACATGTTGCAGCTTAAAGCACAACTCCAGGTGCACACAGTGCAAACCTGTCAGGTTTTAACTCCCTTACAGTGCCAGACCTGGTGTGGAACTCTTTCCATCCAAGAAAATTTAGGTGACAATGTTTCTGCACTCAAGGGAACTCCCTGAAATGTTTACATACGAACCAGGAACAAAGTTTGTAATTACCAGATCCTCATTTAAAGATTTCAGTGTTGGCTCCATCACAACATCCTTTGTTGCTGCCATCTGCTCCTCCACAGCTTTTTCTTGGACTGTGTTGAACAGCTGAAAATGAAATAACCCAGAACATGCAAAGACCTGGTTTTATTTAACATCATTTATCACCCCTACAATTAAGTCCTAATGCCAGCCCTTCAGGAGCTTGGCTATCCTGAACCTCAGAGAGAAAGAAAACCAGAAACCAGATCCAGAACTTTTCAGTTCTTTCACTGGATTTCAAATCTACCTCTAGATAACACTGGAAAATAATTTTTTTTCCCCAAGAAAAGCTGAGATGCCACCAATGCTCTGAACAGTGGCTCAGGCAACAAGGGCTGTCTGCTCAGCATTTTGGCCAGGCCATTTCAACATGGAAAACCACAAGATAAGCACCCTTATCTGGGAAATCACTACACAGAACCACGAAGTGGGGTTTGGGTTGGAAAGGACCTTAAAGATCATCCAGTTCCAAACCCCTACCATGGGCATTTAAATCATTGCCACATGTTTTCCTGCTGGGAATTTTCCCCACCTTACCAAGAGCTTTATGGGGAGTAATTTGGGATGTGTTAAGGATGCCCAGCTCTGATTCAGCTTTCTCTGACTATTGGGATTGTAGCCAGAGATGGGGCCACTCTGGTAAGGTTTAGAGTTTGATTTATTGCTGCAGTCTCATGAAGGTGTGAGAATGTCTGCACAGCACAAGTCAGAGGTCAGCCATTAGTGCTCAGTGGTCACAGGTTGCAAGGTCTTTTAAAGGTTAATTGCCCAATAAACTACTGCCACACAGATTGTTTTAATTTTCACACCAATAGTTAATTAACCCTGCCTTACACGTCTGCCCCAATGAGGGCTTTTTCATCCAATCATGTAATGACATACAATTCTTTATTACTGCATTTTAAAACTTCTTAGTTTCATAACTATTTCTATATCTAAACTTCAAACCCTTCTACCATCTAACTTAACGTGCTTTTTCTTGAACTACAGACCCACATTCTTGTCACAGGTCTCTAAATCTGGGAGCCTTTTCCACAGCCTCACCTCGAGCCCTGCAGTCATTTCACACTCAGATCCTGCAGGCAAACAAGGTTTTGAGCACTTTCTGTGCCTTGGATTCCCACACCTGAGCACCACATTTTCTGTTAATACTGGAATTATGGCCCCCCACGACCAAGGCCTGTCCTGCTGCTCCCCCACCTGCACGACTTTGCGGATGATCCTGTTGAAGAGTCCCATCAATTGACTGCTGGGCAGCTCCAGCTCCTTCTCCAGTTGCTCCAGGGATTTATGCTGCAGGCCAATCCCTAGGAAAAGGGCCTGAGGAAAAGAGACTTATTTCAGTCACAGAGAAATATAAACACACATTCCCCACTGCACTCCCTGTGTGTTCCTGTCACAGACTGAAAACAATTCATGCCTCAAACACTGACATTAAGTTTTGTTTCATTATAAAAAGCAACAACCAAAGAAGCCTCCCTGAAGACTGGGACTTTGGATTGAAAGTCAAACTGCTGATTAGATAAAGGGAAAACTATTGTTCAGTCATCTCAGGCTGAGGGAAAGGTGTGCATCCACCAAAAGGCCAAAGCCACCAGCTGCACTGGGAGAAGCATCCCTGGCTGAGTTTGGGGTGGGGACAGAGTACAGCTCACAGAAGCCAGGTTTACATAAAACTCCCTCCCAGCCGAGGGGAGGTGGAAAGGAGCTTTTTGGGTGCATAGCATAAACCTCTGATCAGAGGCACTGAACACCCACCCTCCCTTGCACAAACTGGCCCAGCTGTGAAACCCCCCAACCCCACATCCATGGGACATTCACGTGAGAGGCAGCTGAGGGGGAGGCACAATCCACCAAGGAACTCCCAAAGTGCCAGGCCTTGCACCACAGGACTGCAGGTGATGCAGCAGAGCCAGAGGCTGCTACAAAACACAATGGCAAACTCCAGGGATGTGCCTGGACATCACCCCCTGGCTTGGGGGTAGATTAACCCAGGGCATTCTGTGGGGACCTTCACCATCAGGAACACCAGCTGGAGAGGATCATCAGGATGCCAGTGGGACCCATGGAGCAGTGATACTCTTTTTATTTTGCCTCTGTCACTTCTCTGTCCCCCCATCCCTTCCCCCCTATTTCTCCCTTTCTCTTCTTTCTCTCTCCCTCTGGTATTTACTGTCAGATAAACCCCACACTATTGACTGGCATATGGGCTCGTTTGCACCTTGCTTCAGGCAGGGGGCATTTCTAAGAACCCTGAATAACAACCAGATCCCAACAGTTCCCAAATCCCCACTCCCACTCCAGCCACACACACCGACTGTGCAGCAGAGAGGGAGATGTCCCCCATCTGGCTGAGGAAGAACATCCTGGCAATGGTGGGGACCATGTCCATGATGAGGTGATAGTCCACCATGTTGTGGGAGTACATCTCCAGCCTCTTCAGGTCGTAGGGGATGAACACAGACTCCAGCTCAGCTCGGCTGATGGCTGGTGGGGACAACAAAGTGACAGCAAGGTCAGGGGGGGTTCTTCAGAGCCACCCAGGATCTCAGTGTTCTGCATTTATTCAGGTGTTTAGTATTTTTTCCTGTGGTTGAGAAAGGCCAGTTGGCACCCCAGGGGTTCCCTCCCCGTGACAATTCAGAACACTGCTAGCTGGGTTATCCCAAGTCTCTTCAGGCAGGCAGACATCCACATGAAAACCATGGCAGCTGCCAGAACAGCCCAGCTGGTCAATCTAAACCTGCCAGAGAGACTGAAACCAGTGGGAGTTGAGAAACTGCCCAGCCTTTAACAATTCACACAGGTTTTGCTGCAGAAGAGGTTTGTTCCCTTGCAGGAAAACCCTCTAAGCACGACAGACACTAAAACCCCACAAGACACAGGTACCAAGTTCACCCCAGAGGATTCTCCTGTGCTGAACACCCTGAGAAAACAGCAAATTGCAGGTGCCAGGCTGCAGCCATGCTCTGTGCCATGCTTTTACAGCTGTCCCAGACAGGGTACTCACGTGCTTGGGGCTGCTGTTGGATGTTTTTGTTCTGCAGAATGTTCAGTGCCAAGGAGGGGGAGAAGGTGCTGAACTGGTAGGAAAGCAGGGAAAGGAAGCGCCTCCTAAAATCTACAGGGCAAGAGGACAAAATTAATTACCCAGGAGCCCTCCAGAATAATAAAACAGCCCAGAGGGTTCTTGCAGGGTCTGCAGGATCAGGGTTACCTTTCCAAAAGGCAGTGAGCCAAGGTTCCTGCTCAGAGTCCTCTTCATTCAGCATCTTGAGCATGATGCAGGAATGCTCCCCAGTCAGGTCATTCTGATAAATAAGATACAATCCTGTGGTTCTGTGATGGATTTCCCCTCACCCCCAGGAACCTTTGGCACTCTGTGCTCAGCTGAGGAAGGGAAGTATCTTCTAAATCAACAACAACTGCTACTGACCACCCCCACCTAACGGAAAACTTCTAGAATTTGGTAAATCTCAGCTATTTTACCAACAGCCACATTAACAGTCCTCAACAGCTCTAAATTTTTCAGTGCAAATTATTTAAAGGCCCACATTCACAACCCTAAAACTCCACTCCTTCAGTTAACTATGGGCCCAAAGAACAGAACTGAACATAAAACCAAGCCCTAAAAAGCAGCCTCAGCAAACCTCCCTGCCCCAAATCCCTTCTCACAGAATCTGTGCAATCATGGGATGGAATACATGTCCAGGGATTTCAGCAGGGCTGGATTTTCACCCAGGAACAGTGTGGCACTTACTGGGGTCTGCCTCAGATAAACTGGCACGAATCCAGCTCGCTTCCAAAACCTGGGAAAAGGAGGGAACACACTGAGAATTATGGAGCTGCTGACAGCACAGAAATTGCATTTAACCACAGTTTATTCCTGATCTGCTGTACAAGGACAGCTGGTGAGGAGCAAGCACAGGTCTCCAAGACACCCCAACAACCACAGCAAATGATCACTGGCAGAAAGCAGCAACAGCACCCACCTGACTGAGGGTCCAGCTCAGGGGAGTGAAAAATTATGATCATGATGTCAAAAAAATGCACCAACTTTCGAGGTGCTGTGAAAGGCTTTTACATCAGGCAGGAAAACAACCACCAGCTCTGAAATCAGCAGCACCTCAAGTTGCTGCAGGTCACAGGAATTAGAATTTAACCTCTCCCTACCTACCACAGGCTGTTCTTACTTCTACACCCTGGGAAAATGGGGCAGGTAAAGCTCATGATGTGTTTAAGAAGGAGAAGATGTAACAGGGAAATGGAATCTTGTCCTACTTGAGCAATTTGGGTGTCAGGCCATAAGACACCCCGAGATAGTCCAGGTGCTCAGCTTGTCTCTCACTCAGTTTGAGCAGCAAAGGAGGCAAATCCTTCCGAGGTGTCACAACCTCTTCCAACAAACCCACAGTCTGCAAAACAAAAGTGCAACTGGGTTAGCAGCAACCCCCACAGAAAGCTGCAAAGTAAAGCTCTCCTTCTGTAAGAAAATCAAATCTGAGTATTTCCTTCTTACAGAGAGGAGACTTCCAGGGGAAATTACCCAGCTTAGCATGACAGAAAGAAAAAAATAAATAAATTTACCATACCTCACTGCTCACAGTTGTGATTTCTTTCGGCTTTTGCACTGTTTCTTCTTCCAAACAGGGGAATTTGCCTTCGTAGTACATCTGCAGCAGAGTCAGAGCTCTGCTGCCATAGCCCATCTGTGAAGAAGCAACAGCACACTGTGAGCAAAAAGAGGTCCCTGATTTTTAATGCAGGGCAACAACGTTCTCCCCCTTAAAAGCCCTTGACAATCAGCAGTGCAGACATCACTCAGTCACTGCAAAAATGCCTTTTTTGGCCACGTGGCAGCTCCATGGAGAAGGACACTGCAGAACCAGGGTGTCTGAAATCACAGCTGGTAATTCAGGGCTGTGTAATCATTCTTGGGGCTTAACTGTGGTGCTCAAAAATGCCAAACACTTGGTAATGTCACAGAAAACATCCCTGGATCTGGACTGTGTATGGCTGCTGGGGATGCCCTGATGCTGCCAAGGAACAATGTGAGCACTGGTTTGATGCCCTGAGCTTAAAATGCTACAAACTGGAAGGACTGGAATGTTTGCCCTGTTCCTGAGCTCTGCCTGGAGAGCCATCCCCATGTCTTAGGTGTCAATGC
>VZTR01019473.1:4043-24223 GCA_013400775.1 Chaetops frenatus | reverse complement strand
AAGAGCCACCAGTTCATCTCTCCCACCACGTGGTTTATCCCCATCTTTTCTCCTGTTACCAAGATTTACCTCACCCACTCCTTTCAAAATGAAATTTATCCAAGAGGAAAAGCTACATTTGGGGGTCCCACACATTTTCCCTTCCATTCTGTCGGCCCAAGAATGAGGATTCCAACTGGAAAATGAGGATTTTAATGGGGTGCACAGGAGCTGATCCTCGAGGCCTCAGGGGCAGGGTCTGACAGGGACATTCCCTGCTCACATCCTACAGGTTTACACTGAAATTCCCACTGAAAATGGGAGAAGGGAAAGCCAGGAGGAGATTTCTGGGAAGAGAGACAATTGAGCAATTTGAACTGTCCCTTGAATTGAATTTTCCTGTAGCTCTGATTTTAAATCTTTGCAGGACATCCCCCAATTCCCATTAACACCAGTAAGAGCCACCAGTTCATCTCTCCTACCTCGTGATTTATCCACACCTTTCTGCTGTCATTAGGATTTACCTCACCCACTCCTTTCAAAATGGAATTTATCCAAGAGGAAAAGCTACATTTGGGGGTCCCACACATTTTCCCTTCCATTCTGTCGGCCCAAGAATGAGGATTCCAACTGGAAAATGAAGATTTTAATGGGGTGCACAGGAGCTGATCCTCGAGGCCTCAGGGGCAGGGTCTGACAGGGACATTCCCTGCTCACATCCTACAGGTTTACACTGAAATTCCCACTGAAAATGGGAGAAGGGAAAGCCAGGAGGAGATTTCTGGGAAGAGAGAAGACACAGGGAGGTGAAGTCTCTTGTCACAATATTACAAGCAATGAAGGGCGAGCTCTGTGTAAGAAACAAATGAATATTTGATTGTAGGCAGCTCAAAACACTGCTCAAAAATTGGATTAAACTCGGAGATGCCAAGAAAATACAACCACTTGGCATCTAAAATCAGCTTTCTCCTTTAGCCCAGAGTCTGTTTGATGGTTACCTAAATATACCAGCAAGGCAATTCTGGAGTGGCTTTGCTTAAATGTGGTTATATAAAGTCATACAAAAATAAGTTCTGGCTTTGCTGCAAATGTGCATAATGGAAAGACAAACAGTATTAAAAAGCCCATCGTTTTTTTGAGATTAAAATAATCCACAGCAGGAGGGGGGGAGAAAAAAAGAAAAGAAAAGAAAAAAAACTCTTCTGTAACTTTCTCAGTTGCCATTTATCATAGTTTTGCAAAAAGAAGCCCCGGTAATTTCATTTTTCTTGACTTCTATTAAAAAGATCAATACTTATGATTCCAAAGAGTCTCGGCTCATGAAAAGATGGAGCTGCTCTGTAATCGTAGCTGAAAGTATTGGTTGTCATTAGCAGGAAGATTGATCTGTAAAGACAGAGTGAAAGTACTTAAAAATTTCCATTGGGCTCCTGCAGAACAACAGTGCCCAGCAACCTTTCACCTCGCAGATAATTAAATCCAGATAACGAATTACCATATTAGGAGGAAGAATTGCATCGGGGATATTCAATAGATGCCCACTTTAGGAAAGGAGTTCCAGTTCCCTAAATAATGATTTTGTTTTGTGCATAAAACCTGATGAGCTCCGACAGGAAAAAAAAGTCGTTTTTCAGCGTGCATTGCAATCCGGCTCGTCAGGGCAGATATTAATGAGTCACCTGAGGTCCAGGAATTGCTGATGGCCTTGGAGAAGGAACATTCCAGGCTCTTGCACCAAGCAGGGTCTCAGAACAGCATCAGGTGGGCTTTGCAAGGCGAGGATTTAGTTTGGAGTCACAGAGGAATTCTGGGCTGCTGAGATGGGTTTGGATGGGGAGGAAAATCAATCCTGGGCACTTCTGTCCCTTCTGTGCCCTGCTCAGGTGAGAGCCCAGCACAGGGAGGGAGCTGGAGCTGCTGCAGAGAGCCCAGAGGAGGCAGCAGGATGAGCAGANGTGGGAGCTGTCCCTGCCCAGGGCTGGGGTTTGAAACTCAATGATCTTTATGGTCCTCCTCATCCCAACTCATTCTGGAATTCTGTGATTCCTCAACTTCTCCCTCCAGCCTGCAGCTGCCCCACCATGAAGGAGGAACCCTCTGCACCCCTTGCTCTTCCCAATCCATGAGTGATCTTGGAGAGCAATGGAAAGAGAAGAGTTTCAGGACTGCTGGGCAGGGAGGGGGAATCAATCAGTTGTTTTCAGATAGATCTGTTAAACTGAAAACAGAGACAAATATGGTGAATTCCAAGATTTTTTTGATCCTTGGCTTTCATCAAATCCTTTGAAACAGTCAAGGAACAACAACTGCAGAGCATTAGCAGTTCTCCCTGATAAAGGTTTTAGAGATGAGGGAGAAAATTGAGAAGACAAGAGAAAACTCTGGCATTTCCAAGAGGTGGAATGTCAATAGGAAAGGAAAACAGCTGGAGGAAATTAAAAAAAAAAAAAAAAAAAGGATGTTCTGGGAAGGGAAAGAGAAAGGAAGTGAGAAAGTCTTGGAGCTGCCATAATTTGGGATGCAAATTGGTCAGTGAAGATCAGGAGTTTGTGTTTCACTTTGTAGGGTCTAGGGCAGAAAGTCTGGGAAGAAAGGGAGTATAATAAAAAGGAATATAAAATGTGGAAAAAAATCTTCATTTAACAATGGAAAAGAACACAGGTGTTGGACACCTGAAATCTCTTTGTGAACCAAAAGACCAGGTGGAAAAAACACACATCCAGGGATGTCACTATTCCCTGGAATCCAGATAATCCCAAAAGTGGTTTTTTAAAAATCTTTCTGTGATTGGTCCATGGAAGAAATCAGCCCAGAAAATTGAGTGTAATTTGGAATATCCTGGGAAGGATATATTTTTCATGAAAAGCTATTTTTTTCCCCTCTTCTAAATAAAATCATGTAAGTGAAGGTGTTTTTATGGGAATGTTGTAAGATAAGGAATGCTCAGTTCCCTGGAATTTCCTGTGGGAAATCCAGAGGGAAGGTGTTTCCTTGTGTAATTCCACTGCAGAAAAATGGATGTGCAAAGGCATCATTATTCCTTCCAAGCCTAGAGTTATATTTCCCTTCTAAAATGTGGTTAAAATTAGATTTTGTGGGATTATTTCGCTCCTACCAAAAATTCATCTCAAATCCATCTGACAGGAGATCCAGGCAGCGCTTCCTGGCTTTCCATTATTTCCAAATCCCATCACAGCCAGCACAGAAAAAATCACAGTTTGGGTTCAAAAACCAGTTGCCAGCAGAAAAACACCTCTCCTGCCATTCCAAAGTGGAATAAAAGAAGGAAAACATGGAATGCAAGGTTGAGAAATTCAGCTTCCATGTGGCCCTGCCTGGATTCCAGGGCAGTTTTATTCCATGTTTTTGGTTGGGTGGTTCCTGATGGAATATTTTGTAGCTGGAATCGGAGAGATGGGCCTGGAGTGGTGATGAAATGTTCACTTCTCCAGAGCTACTTCGAAGGATAATTGTGTTTATCATGTGGGGAGTGTGAGATTAATGAGCTCTTAAATTATTCATTTCCCTGCTCTTGAGTGCTCGTGTTTTGTAAATTGTGTGAGGGAGTCTTAACTGGCTTTCCAAAAAAAAAAAAGAAAAAAAAAAAGAAAAAAAAGGGAGTTTTGGCATCTCTCAGGGGTTTAAATTGTATCTTAAAATCCTTCATGTAAATAATACTTCCCAAATTATTCCTTTTCAATCATACACAGGAAGCACTAAGGGATCCTTTGGAACCTTCTTATCCTAAAGGATCATGGAATGGTTGGGTTGGAGGGGATCTTAAAGATCATCCAGGGCCACCCCCACACTGTCCCAGGCTGCTCCAAGCCCCAATGTCCAACCTGGCCTTGGACAATTCCAGAGATCCAGGGGCAGCCACAGCAAATCTGGGAATCAGTGCCAGGGCCTCCCCACCCTCCCAGGGAAGGGTTTTTTTCCATAAAAATCTGACCTGTCTGGAGCTTTCCTTACTTTTCCAGGGAAATTGGGCCCAAGACCAGAGAGGGAAATCAGGGATCTCCCACCAAACTCTGGGATCTGCCACCTCAGCTCCTTCTTGTTCTCCATCACCCATCAAAGACATCCAGGGCTGATGTTTTCCCTTCAAAAATGTCCCTTCACCCCTCAGGTCAAGGGACTCTTTTGATGAGGAATGGTCTTTCCAATCTTCCCAAGCTACAGAGATCCCACCAAGCTCCAGTGGATGGAATCATTTAGGAATTACCAGTTTTGATCCCAAAAGGTCCAAGAGCGTTCAAATCCCACTTTCTACAACTCCCAATTCTTTTCCCAAGCAATGTAAACATCCATGGAGAGTTTTAGACCAAAGCACCTAAAAGAATTTGCTTTTTTATTTATTTGTCTGAGAGGGTGGCACTTGTCCTGTGCCACCAATGGTTTGGAATTAGGGCTGTTCTGGGTAATCCCTTTGTCCCTTCATTTGGATGGAGATGAGCATTCCACAGACAAAGTCCAGGCAATTGCTGAAGAGAAAATTGCACTGAAAACATTTTTCTTTTCCTAAAGCGAGCTCAGGGAGGCACATTTATTTAATAAAATGGAAAATCAATATAATTTTAATTTTAAGAAGTCAGAGCCAATGCCAAGCTGTCCTTTAAGGAAGCTTGATAAGAATTCATGACCCTTTTTTTTTTTTTTTTTTTTCCCTTTGGTAAGAAAAATAAAATTAAAGGCAGCATTGATTTAATGATCCTCCTCCAACTTTGTTTAGAGCCTGGAAGTTTTGTTCATCACTTTTCCTTCAGTATCTTTGTTTTACTTGTGAAAAACCTGCTGGATCATCATGAATTTACTGAAGAGCTGGAACATGCATGGAAATTTTCCCTCCCTGGAAACTCAAGGATTAAATCCTTGTGGCAGTTGCTGGTGATAAAAACAGTGACTCTGTTCACATGGTGCAGAAAATCAAACACTGGGATTCCAAGGGTCTTGTGGGGCACATAAAGAGAGGATGCCAAGGAATTTTGGCCTTTGGAATGGAAATGCTCTGAAATCTCTGGGATTTTAGCCTGGAGAGAGTGAGGGCTCTCGTGGATGAAGGGAAATCAGTGCAGGTCTCTGAGTCCCAAATGCTTCCCCAAAAAAACCTCCCAAAGTGCTTTTGAGATATTCCCATTTTAACAACCTCAAGGAAAGCCATGGCTGACCCTCATCCTTAGTTTTATATCAGTAATTAAATCAACCAAGCTGATTTTTCATTGTTCCTGGTATTGAAGCACACACTGGAAATTATCACACCCAATAAAATCCACATTAGTCCTGAACATGACACCAGATCAAAGAATCCACTGTGACCTTAAAGGCCACGCCCAGACACTCAGATTTCAGAATCAGACTTTAAGAGACACATTGGATTGTGATAATAAATGAAATCCACCAAGGATTCACAAAAAATCCATGAAATTTGCAGCCTGGAGGAGAGGAGAAGCTTTGGGCTGAGCTCAGGGTGGCCTTGCAGGGCCTGAAGGAGCCCCAGGAAAGCTGGAGAGAGGCAATTCCCAAGGGATTCAGGAACAGCACACAGGGAATGGATTAAAACTGATGGAAGGAAGGTTTATATTGGATATTGGGCAGGAATTGTTCCCTGGGAGCGTGGGGAGGGGCTGGGATGGAATTGCCAGATTTGCTGTGGCTGCCCCTGGATCCCTGGCAGTGGCCAAGGCCAGGTTGGACATTGGGGCTTGGAGCAGCCTGGGACAGTGGGAGCTGTCCCTGCCCATGGCAGGGGTGGTACTGGATGGGATTTAAGCCCTCTCCCAATCCAAATCCTTCCATGATTCCATGAAATCTCTGCACTTGGTAAAATCCCATCTTATCCCTATCCAAATCCAGTTTTTTTAGAAATAAATAATCAGGCAGAGCAGCGTGCATTGACTGAAAAAGAGATTTCTGAGCTGAAAGCACAAATCCAGCCTAAATCTGTCCCTGCTCTGTGTGTGTTTGTGTGGGTCAGCCAGGATGTCACTTCTCCAGCACCCTGAGGGCACAGCCAGCTCTGGGAATTGCTCATTTTCCTCTGCTCCATCAGGACACAGAGTTTGGGAGTTGGGGAAGGGGCTGGCCCGGCCTCTGTGGCCTTTCAAGCGGTGCCAAGGCCAGGCTGCCACTGCCCCAGTGGCTGGAGGGACCTCAGGATGTCCCAATGCCCTTCCCAGGATTTGGGGCTGATTGGTCCCGAGCCCAGAGGCCAAAGAAACCATAAAATACACAATCCCAACATTAACTGTTTTCCATTTGGGGGTTTGGTTTCTTAAGGGACTTAAAAACATGAAAATGACAACGTGAATAATTGTCTTTCTCCTGTATTGATGGAGGGAAGGGAAGGGAAGGGAAGGGAAGTAAGATAAATTAATTTTTTTCCTTTCAACTGTTAATTAAGGGGTTTCTGACTGCAGATAAACTCCCCCTCAGAGAGGAAGTCTGACTCCTGTCCACGGGTGGGTGTGTGAGGGAGGAATATCTACAGTCCTTGATGGAAATTATTTATATTCACTTGTAATAATGGAGGGAGGGGACTTAGGGACAAAATAGGAAATTGTGAAATTAGAAAAAGTGACAGTGCTGACTTGATAACAAACAGGAGAGTGAGAGAATCATGGAATCCCAGAATGGTTTGGGTTGGGAAGGGAACTCAAATCCCACCCAGTGCCAGCCCCTGCCATGGGCAGGGACAGCTCCCACTGTCCCAATGTCCAACCTGGCCTTGGGCACTGCCAGGGATCCAGGGGCAGCCACAGCAAATCTGGGAATTCCATCCCAGCCCCTCCCCACCCTCCCAGGGAACAATTCCTGCCCAATATCCCATGAAAACCTATAATTTTTCAGTTTGCAGCCATTCCCTGTGTGCTGTCCCTGAATCCCTTGGGAATTGTCTCTCTCCAGCTTTCCTGGGGCTCCTTCAGGCCCTGCAAGGCCACCCTGAGCTCAGCCCAAAGCTTCTCCTCCTCTCCAGGCTGAACAAGCTCAATTGTCCCACCAACACATTTGATATAAAAACAAGGAAGTAGAGCCATAATTCCTCCCCCTCCAGTCCACCTCCACAATTAACCAGGGAAATGCATCCTACTTTTTGTGAAAAAATAGATTATTTCGTGACCAGCACGTTGCCATGGGCATTTCTGTGCTCAGTTAATTTTGAAATATTTATTTATTGGGGTCAATATTTTTGTTGAGGGAAAATTCCTTCAGAAGTTATGTTAAAATTAGACCCAGGACTGATTTTTTAATCTTCCTGACACACAAGGATTAACATTCACTCCTTCCATGGGATTGTTCATCCACACACAGGTAATTCTTGTAAATAACAAATCCAAAAATAAGATATCCCAGTGCTTCCCAAAGCCATATCCTGCCAGTAATCTTCCTGAGGGGGAAAAAAATTCCTGCCTGGAGTTATTTTTTTTCCTGTATTAAAATCATTCCCTTTGTGCATAGAACTTCCAGGAATGCTGGTTTGGGGCAATCCTTGGGAAGTGCAGCTGGGCCTGGATGCAGCAGGAACACACCCACGTGTGCTGGTTCTACCCTGGGCTGGCTCTGGGCTGGCTCCTGGGCTTAAATATCAATTGACTTTGAAATTTGTGGAAGCAGGCGGATTTTTGCAGCCCTTAATGTGATATAATGGCTGGGATTTGAGAGCTGTCAGCCCTTTTGGTGCAATTCAATCCAGGCTGGTTAAAAGGAGCAATAGGAAATCCATGGGAGCAGTTTCCAGCTGTCAGCTCCAATTTGCCAGGACAGCCCCTGATGCAGCCAGGCTGAGCAGCTGCCAAAGGGAAATTGGAATTTCTGGGCTCTCCCCTTGGAAAGATGCTGGGAAAGACACCCAGAGCTCCAGCAGAAAAATTCTGCAGGTCCTGGGAGGGTGGAAGGGAGCAGAGCTGCCAGTGAAAGGGATTTTATGGGGATTTTATTGGTGGCTCCGTGTCCTCCTTGAAAAAGAGCTGCCAAGAACAGGAGAGACCCCAGGGAAACCCCTTTATAGAATTCCAGAGTGGTCTGGGTTGGAAGGAATCATAAAACTCATCCCATTCCCATCTCCTGCCCTGGGCAGGGACAGCTCCCACTGTCCCAGGCTGCTCCCAGCCCCAAAGTCCAACCTGGCCTTGGCCACTGCCAGGGATCCAGGGGCAGAAATTCTGAGAATTCCATTCCAGCCTTTTCCCCACCCTCCCAGGGAAAAATTCCTTCCCCAAATCCCACCCAAACCCTCTTTTCTGCTTTGCAGCCATTCCCTGTGTCCTGTCCCTCCATCCCTTGTCCCCAGTCCCTCTCCAGCTCTCCTGGAGCCCCTCCAGGCCCTGCAAGGGGCTCTGAGCTCTCCCTGGATCCTTCTCCTCTCCAGGGGAACATTCCCAGCTCTCCCAGCCTGGCTCCAGAGCAGAAGGATTTCATCCCTCACATCAACCTGGTGGCCTCTCCTGGAATTTTCCCACCATGTCCCTGTTTTTCCTGTGTCCTCCTTTGCCCCAGTCCCACTCTCCTGTGGCAGTGACCCCATTCTTGCCCACTGCCCCCATTTTCACCACTCCATCTCTTTCCCTTGAGATCAAACAGTGTGTTTATTTGTTAAATTTGTGCATCCAGCCTTTAGACAGGCCTCTAACAACACTGGGAACTTGCCCAGGCCCTACACTCTGGCCCAGGGGCCAGACCCTTTTTCTGACAACCTCCTTTCCCTCCATGAACCTGAAGGATTGAATTCCCTGCAGCACCACAGGAATTATTTTTCCATAAGAGTGCACATCACTCATTTCCCTGGCTTGAGGGGCTCTGCTATGCCAGGCTGCTTTTTCTCCATTAGTCCCAGCCTGCCACAGTCAGGTTTAAAGCCAGGCTTTGGCACACCTTATAAATAACAATACATTTATGCAATTGAATGCCTGAGCAGTAATTCAATCAAGGCAGTTGTGCTGCTGGTCATAAACTACTTAAGCTGTTTGAGTCTCAGCTTAAGACATCAACAGAAGGGCCCTTGATTGAATTGCAGCCTCAGATTTACTTTCTATTATTCAAGGCTACCTCTCTGTGTGGTGAAACATTGATAGGATGAGTAAATCTTGAACTGCTACCAAAATAAACTGGGTTGTTTTCCTGGGAGGATTATTCTGATGCTGATGTTGAGGGTAGTTTTACCTTGGATTTTGAGCAGGGCAAGGCTGCAGGTCTGTGAGAGCAGAGTAGGTTTGTAGAGTTCCTGTGATACAGCATTTCTAAAGGCAGGGAATTGCTTCAACCAGGACAAAGAAATTGGGGGGAAAAAATAAATTTGGGGTGTTCGAGATGTCTTTGAGGTCTGACAAAGAGCAAGGAGCAAAGTAGGTTGGACTTAAAGATCTCAGGGGTCTTTTCCAACCTAAATTCTGGGATTATTTGGGTCCAAGCAGGGAGTGACAGCCCTGAGTGTAACCAAAATTGCCAGAGCTTGGGAGAAAAACTCCTGCCCTCACCTGAGGAGACAGCAACACCTGCCTGGAACCCCATAAAAGGCAACATTTTCCAGGATTAATTTTACCTTCCAAGAGATTATTTTACCTTCCAAGTATTAATTTTACCTCTCAAGTATTAATTTTATCTTCCAAGTGTTAATTTTATCTTCCAAGTGTTAATTTTACCTCCCAAGAATTAATTTTACCTGCCAAATGTTAATTTTACCTTCCAAGTTTCTGTCTTTTGAAAGTGTGGCCCAGGTTTTCTCTGAGGATCAGGGCTGAAGCAACCACGAGCAGGAAATGTTTTCCTTGCAGGTCTCCCTGTGGAAGTTCTGGGATGAAGTTTGGTTCATTGAACCATTTGGTTCCACCCACGTCCTCCCCATGGGAATAATTGGTGAAAATGGCAAAAAAAATTGCATTGGGGGAAATTTGTGGAAGGACCAGAAGCTTGGGGCTTGTGTGCTGTGGGGAGAAATTTATTTTAACTTTTATTTTTGGTGGGAATTTCATGCATCACCCACCCCATTTCTGAGGATTGCTCTCATTCCAAGGCTTCTCCACCAGCACAGGGAATGGAATTGGCCCTGACAAGGATCCAGAATCCTCCTTGGTGTGGATCTGTGTTCACAGCCCCATCCACATCCCAGCCCCAATTCCCAGAGCAGGAGCACGTCAGGACAAGCTGTGCTCTGGCCAGGAAAAAAGGGAAATAACCGGATTTTTTCCCTTCCCAGAAGAGCAGGGCTGATCCAGAGAGCTCCTGAGCCTGGGAGAAAGAACACAGACATCTCCAAGTGTGGATTTGGACAGCAGATTTTATATGGCCCCGAGGATTTCAGCTTCCAGTGCCTCAGACAGAGCTGGGAGTTATGTCAGTATTTATTGCCAAATATAGATTAACAAATCCAGCTGCTCCCACTGCAGTGTGAAACAGCCTGGGGCACTCCACTTTAAATGTTGCCCCCAAAACCTGCACACAAACCCCTCCAAAATATCCCTGTGGATGTGAAGAACCCCACTCAGAGCTTTGTCTGGGTATAAAAATCCCCATTTCTCACCCAATTATCAGCAGATCTCCAGTATCTCTCTGGCTCTGACACCCAGAACCTCCAAGCTGCCTCAATATTTCTTTTTCAGAGGAAATTCAGCAGAAAAGCAGCAGCACTGGGGCTTTTTTATTTTGTCTTCCAGTCCACAATCTTCAGGAAAAAGAAAAAAGAAAAAAGAAAAAAGAAAAAAGAAAAAAGAAAAAAGAAAAAAGAAAAAAGAAAAAAGAAAAAAGAAAAAAGAAAAAAAGAAAAAAGAAAAAAGAAAAAAAAAAAAAAAAAAAAGAAAAAAGAAAAAAAAAAAAAAGAAAAAAGAAAAAAAAAAAAAAGAAAAAGAAAAAGAAAAAAAACCCCACATAACAGAAAATGGAATATTGTGAGCAGCCCACATAATTACTCATGATAGATAACTGTATTAAAAATTAAACATAAATTATTGGAGGCATTACAGTGTTGGCACAGGATGAAAAAGGTGCTTCATATTCCTGAAAGGTTGAGCTAACTGCCTGATAGTTTGGCTCCACAGAAAAGAGACTGGGCTGGATAAATGGAAAGCATTTATTGTTTGAAATATGGATTTTAATATAGCCCAGCACAACCCCAAAACATCAGTCCTTTTCAATAGGGTTAAAGTGAGATGGATCTTGCAGATTAAAGCAGTCTGGAAGATGCTCTTTGGCAGGGGGAAAGCAGGAGGATGAGGAAAGGAGGCTCCTTGGGGTCACTCCATGTCTTTGGAGGAGGAATCTTCCCTGTTTTATTGGGCTCCAGCGAGTCCTGCCCGGCTGCTTTGCTGATGGCTCGGCATGGGAATGCCCATTCCAGCCCTGAGGGCAGCCAGAGGGGAGAAACCCCCAGGTGGGAGTCAAAAACAAGCTCACTCCAGGCAGATCCACAGCTTCTGGATGAGGGGAGAGGATCCAAATTCCCCTGGGTTGATGAAGTCGCATGGCTGGTGCAGAAAATCTTGGATTATCCTGGAGGTGTTTTCATGCAGGGCTGATTCCTCCCTGCCTCTGGCACTGCAGCTTTCAGCAGCTCTCAGCAAAGATTTGAATTTATTATTATTATTATTTTTCTTTTCCCCCATCGTGTTTTGGAGCTTTGGAATATTTTCAAATATAGCAGGGTTTGATTTCCTAGAATTTCACTCCCAGCTCTGACATCAGGGATGGACTCTGAATTTGAAAAGCTGCAAATTCCTGGACGATCCTCAAGCTGAGCCTGGCCCCTGACAAGAATGTGGCTCTCAGAGCTGTTCCTTGAGATGGGAAAAGGCAAGGAAAAAACTTCCGTGCTAAAATCCCTCCTCAACAGGAATTCCTGGGGAGGGTTTAGCTGAAGGTGACTGGAAAAAGAGTGGGGACAGACAGGGAAAGGTGTAATGCTATTTTCACAAACAATTCATTGAAGAACTCCAGAGGTCTCGGGATTTCCAGGTCCTCCCATGATTAAAAAGTTTGCAAATCTGAAGATGTCTTTGGAGGAGGAATCTTCCCTGTTTTAATATATGTATTTTTACTGTATTTTTACTGTATTTTTAATACAGCAACAAAGGAAAAGAAAATAGGGATCAAGTAATTCCTAATATTCTTGGTATTTTTCTGTAATGAATAACTTGATCATGTAAAAAGCTGTGACAGAGAACTCACTTTTGTCAGATATTTCACTTCTTTTCTCATCATTTATCCTGTTGCTGCCCCAAATGTGACTCAGATGTTCTTCTGAAGAAAAAAATGAAGATGTGGGACCACACCTCTCACCTTTGAGAAAAGATTCTTCCCAAGAGGAAACCCTGGGGAGCAGCAGTGAGGAATTTTATCCTGAGCTGTGCATTGTGGAGGAAAAAATGGGACTGAGGATGGGTCTGGGGGAAATGTGGATTATACCTAAAGGAAATCTTCTTCATTGGCAGACAGTGCAAGACTGAGATATTGATATCTCCTGACCTCTCCAGGTCTTGTCACCCTGGCCAGGAGAAGGAATTGTCCTGTCTGTGCCTCTCCTCCCTCCACCTTCTCCCTCCTTCTCCAAGGAACCTCAGGAGGTGCCCCAATCCCTGCAAAGAGTCCCCAGCACTGGAAAGGGCACAGAAAATTGAGATTGTGCCTCAGTGGAGAAGATTTTGGGAATCTCTTTGCAACCATGTTATCCCCTCATTGTTCTATATCCCAATCCACAGAACAGACTCAGTAAAACTCCTTTAATGTGCAACAGAATCAAGAACTAAAGCTGAGTTTTGAGAATTTCTTTCCCCTCCCCATCTTCTCAGTCTAGGTGTGCTGCAAGACAAAAGCTGGAGGTTTTAATTTCTAATCACAACATCCCCACTCCATTCCTTATAAAGAGTCCCCAGTACTGGACAATGAAAAAATNGTAAAATTCCTTTAATGTGCAACAGAATCAAGAACTAAAGCTGAGTTTTGAGAATTTCTTTCCCCTCCCCATCTTCTCAGTCTAGGTGTGCTGCAAGACAAAAGCTGGAGGTTTTAATTTCTAATCACAACATCCCCACTCCATTCCTTATAAAGAGTCCCCAGTACTGGACAATGAAAAAATAAGTGAGAAAGAAAAGTGAGAGAAAAGTGAGATGGTGCCTCACATCCTCCACCTCAGTGGAGAAAATTTTGGGAATCTCTTTGCAGCCATGTTATCCCTTAATTTTTCTATATCCCAACACACAGAACAAACTCAGTAAAAGCNACAAAAACCTGGAATTTTTTTTTTTTTTTTTCTCCATTCCCAATCACAACATTCCCACTCCGGCTCAGGACCTGGACAGGATGGAAAGAAGAGCAAAAAGCGAGGAGTGAGAAAAAGGGTGAGGTCATAAAAAATTCATCCAGGAGGGGATCCAAGTGCAGTAATGAGGGCTCACACGCAGGCAGTGCAGTACTTAGCACTAAAACCCTCTCTCGCTGCTATCTGGTTACCATCTTATCAACCCGACACCCATTAGGCACTGATAATAGGAGCTAATCAGCTGTTCTGCCTTCCTTTATTTGCCTCCCGAAAAGATCTTCTTTCCCCACCCTCCCCCCTGCAGCCCCTCCCCGCAACAATCTCAGGCACTCAATAATTCATTTATTCGGGCCCTGATGTCACTTCCTGACGAGCTGGGGGGGACACTCGGAGCTGCTCCCATCACATATCCCTCAAAAAAAAATAAATAAATAAATAAAAGAGGTGTTGGTTCCTTCCTGGCATGGTGGATTAGCTGGAGCATCCAGGTGAGCACTGGGACGTGCTCCTCGTTGCACGGAAGGAGAGCACCTGAGTTCATCCTTGGATCCAGTGCTCCTCAGCATCAACAAATGGTATAAAATGCATATTTTGTGTTAAAATTGGTGTTTCCAGCCCTGGGAAGGAGACTGGCTGAGAGGGGGTTATTGGGAATTTCAGGACGATTTTCATCATGGAAAGGGTGGTTAAGCATTGGAAAGAGCTGTCCAGGGAGGTTTGGATTCCCCATCCCTGCAGGTGTCACCTGGAGGTGGCACTCAGTGCTCTGGGCTGGGGACAAGGTGCCCATCGGGCACAGCTGGGATTTGATGTTCTGGGAGGGCTTTTCCAGCCTCAGGGATTTGGGGATTCTGTGATTCCTTTATCACTCACAGTCTGAGATTCAACACGGAATTTTTTGTCTCTGCCAGCCACGGTTACCACCTATAAAAAGGACTTGACAGCTGAGGGGTTTTTGTTTGGTTGGTTTTTTGGTGGTGTGTGGTGGTTTGTTTTTTTTTTTTTTTTTTTTTTTTGTTTTTTTTTTGTTTTTTTTTTTTTTTTTTTTTTTTTTTTTGTTTGTTTTTTTTTTTNTTTTTTTTTTTTTTTTTTTTTTTTTTTGTTGTTGTTGTTGTTGTTGTTGTTGTTGTTTGGTTTGGTTTGGTTTGGTTTGGGTTTTTTTTGTGGTTGATGCTTTGAACTGCTGCACTGGAAAATGGGATTTGAGGTCTGTGGACACCCAGAGTGTGGTTGAAACACATCATTCCTTCTGTCTTTCACTTCCCCATCCCTAAAAGACCAGCGAGAAGAGCCGTGTAAAGAAGTGACTTCTACCTCAGCAGCAGCCTGAAAAGCCAAGGAAGGAACAAGGTCCTCATGCTTAAGTTCATGGAATCGTGGAATGGTCTGGGTTGGAAGGGATCATAAAGCTCATCCCATTCCCATCTCCTGCCCTGGGCAGGGACAGCTCCCACTGTCCCAGGCTGCTCCAAGCCCCAATGTCCAACCTGGCCTTGGGCACTGCCAGGGATCCAGGGGCAGCCACAGCAAATCTGGCAATTCCATCCCAGCCCCTTCCCCACCCTCCCAGGGAGCAATTCCTGCCCAATATCTAATCCAGACCTACTCTCTTTCACTTTGAAGCCCCCTTGTCCTGCCACGTTTCAAAAAATAGTTTAACCTTCTGAAAACCTTCTTCAGATGTTTCTCCTTGCAAGTTTCTGGCTATTCCTGGGGAGACACAAGGGCAGGAATTCCTGGTTTCCTTCAGGATACACAAATTCAGGAGCAGCAGTGCCTTCCAGAGTGGAAGGAGGGCTTGCTGACGAGGCAGTGACCTCAAGTATTGCACAGAGGAAATGAGAAAATCTGCCCAAATCTACGAGGATGTGGTTTCATCATCTCCTGCTCTTCCAAATGGAGAAGGGAGGATTTTTGTCTCATCCCCAGTATTGCCACAGACTGATGGCCGGAAATGATGCTGGAGCATTCAAAACAGGGATTGGGTCACTCTGGGACATCCTTTCCCTTGAAATCTGAGGAAGTTCAGAGTCTCTGCTTTCGGATGTTCCCCTTCTCCAGTTTCACCTTCTCTGCAGGGGAGCTAAAAGCAGGAGGCTCTGAGGGTTCATTCAATTCCATGGTAAAAATAGGACAGGAATGCTGAGTGGCACCAGAGCCCCAGTGGGATGGTGGCATTATTCCTAGACAGCATTCCCAGAAATAATTCCATGCAGGGAGGGAAATTGGGGACATTCCTTTTAACAGGCATTTTGAGCAGGATGCAAATCCTCCCCAGGAATGGTTTCAGCTTGCCCAGGGACAGAGAGCAGGGCTGGGATTCCTTGAGGTTCTGTCCAGTCTCCCTTTAAACTCTACATTTTTAAGGCACAGTGAAATTTCATCTCTCTTGGGAATCAGAGAAGGAGGAACAGCACCCTCACAAGGCTCCTTCCCTTCACTGACACCTCCTCCTGGGGGATACTGAGGGATGGAGACCCCCACAAGAGCTTTAAATCCCACCCTGCCTGAATCCCACAAACCCTCACTGCAGTGGGTTCCCATGAATAAATCTATTTCCTGTCCCAGTGGGATCATGGCTGTGGCAGAAGGGGGAAAAAAACACGGTTTGGAAATAAAATTGAGGCCCAGATTTGGAGAATGAGCCCTTCCCTTTCACAGCTTCATGATGTCACCTCCCAGAGCCTAAATGGGGCTTAGGAAAAGGAGGGAGAGGGAGCTTTTATAGGGCAGAGAGAGACAGGAAAAGGGGGGATGGTTTTAAACAGAAGGAGGGCAGGGATGGATGGGATTTTGGGCAGGAATTGTTCCCTGGGAGGGTGGGGAGGGGCTGGGATGGAATTGCCAGATTTGCTGTGGCTGCCCCTGGATCCCTGGCAGTGCCCAAGGCCAGGTTGGACATTGGGGCTTGGAGCAGCCTGGGACAGTGGGAGCTGTCCCTGCCCATGGCAGGACACTGGATAATTTTAAGGTCCTTCCCAACCCAAAACATTCTGGGATTTTTTATTAAACCATGAACCATCCCTGTTTCTAAATCATCTTGGGGATCAAGAGGTGCAATCCTGGAAAATGGATGCCATGTTCCTCCCATAACTGGTGTTTTGCTATAAATTTAGAATAACAATGGTAATAATTAATAATTTATATATTTCTAAAATGCAATTCATATAAAATGCATCTATTTAATAATACAATAATAACAGAATAAGAAAACACAACAAAAAGCACCAGCACTGAGCTGTTGGCTCTCTCTAAACACGATTTGAATTCAGCAACAGTTAAAACACCTATTTTTGCTCCATTCATCTTTTCTAGCTGGATTTTTCCTGTCCAATTCCACTAAACACCCCCTGAACTGGACTAAGCACTGGGATACCTTTCACCTTCCCATTCAGGACCTCCCAAAATTGGCACTTGGCCACTTGGGAGCTGTGGAGCCAAATCTGGCACCTCCAGCCTGGGAACAGCCTCTTGCCCTGTACCTGAAGACAAGCAATACAAATTCCCTGATTTCCCTGTTATTCCCACAACACAGGATAAATCCACAGGTAGCCAAGGCGGTTTTCACCAAGTTAATCCTCAGGAGTGCAGGAAAATCTTGATTTCAAGCTCATGGCTCATCCTACACCTCTGCAAAGCTTGTAATTCTGCAGATGAAAGGGCTCTTCACTCCAATATTAATTCCCAGGAAAATGAAAATCTTTCCTGTTTCTGCTCAGGATTACAAAATCACACTTAGGAGGTGTTTCCATCTCAGGGTCCCTACTTTTGCAGGCTGGATATCAGTGGCAATCTTTCACCAAAGAAAAAAAAAAAAAAAAAAAAAAAAAGGAGGAAGAATTNAAAAAAAAAAAAGAGGAGAGAATTTGCAGATAATCCAGCTGTTCCTATCCCAAAGGATTTGTGTTCCTGGTGTATTCTATGAGGACATGGAAAAAACAGTGGCAGAGGACCTGATTTCTCTCTCTCCTCACCAAACCTGAGTGGCAACAAAGCACAGAGCATCCCCAAAATTCCAGTTAATTATTCCCCATCCTCTGTTTCCCACCCAAATGTTGGATCTCAGCTGAATTTCCACACAGAGGTGGCAGAAGTGCTTCCTCTTTTTTAGGAGATCCATGAGCAGCTCTGACATTCCCTGAGTCCTGCTGAGGAAATTTGTTTTATTTTGCAACAGGAACAGAGCAAACCACGTGTTTAGGAGATTTCCTAAACTGCAATTTAATCTGTCCATGTGCTTGGGATGAACTAAAAATCAGGATTACTCATCATGACTGGGCAGTCACTTGATCACCCAGACATGGGACAAGACATGAGGAGAAAAGGACAAATTCTGGCAAAAGAATTCAGGAATATGAAGTCCAGCTCTGCTCATGCTGGGTTTGGATTGACTGCTGATAAATATTCCAGCAGGGATCTCCAGAGGCAGGGAAATGTTTCCCAGACACAGAACAGCACAGGACTTTTATTAAAGGAGATTTTCAATCCCTGTGCAAAACAAATGTGATTCCAGTCTTGTTTGCAATGAAGACTGGGAATAAGCTTTAAAAGGAAAAGGAAGCACACAAGGTTTTAGCACAAATATCCAAATAAAATCATGGAATATCTGGAGCTGGAAAGGTTTCATAAGGATAATCAGGGCCAACTTCAATTATCATAAGATTGCTTTTGAGCAACTACAAGCTAAGAAGAAATTATTGGATTAAAAATGTGCAAGTAATGGAGAGCTTCAAAAACATTTTCACTGGTTTGCAGACATTTCATAAACTAAAACAGAACATAAAACATAAACTTTGGACAGATGATAAAATCTGGAACATGGAATGTGCAGGGCAAAAAAACAGGGAAGGAGCACTGCTGAAATCCAACCTGAGAGCTGGAGAGAAAATGGAAAGTATTGAGTTGTTTTTTTTGGTCTGGCTGGGAATTGGTGTCCATGAGACAGGAGCAGCTCTGTGAACTCCCATCTGCTGGAATTCTGCATCCAGCTCTGGATCCCAGCACAGGGAGGGAGCTGGAGCTGCTGCAGAGAGCCCAGAGGAGGCAGCAGGATGAGCAGAGGGCTGGAGCAGCTCTGCTGGGAGGAAAGGCTGGCACAGCTGCCATTGTTCAGCCTGGAGAGGAGAAGCTTTGGGCTGAGCTCAGGGTGGCCTTGCAGTGCCTGAAGGAGCCCCAGGAAAGCTGGAGAGAGACAATTCCCAAGGGATTCAGGGACAGGACACAGGGAATGGCTGAAAACTGGAAAATTATAGGGTCAGATGGGATTTTGGGAAGGAATTGCTCCCTGTGAGGGTGGGGAGGCCTTGGAAAAGATTTCCCAGATTTGCTGTGGCTGCCCCTGGATCCCTGGCAGTGCCCAAGGCCAGGTTGGCCATTGGGGCTTGGAGCAGCCTGGGACAGTGGGAGCTGTCCCTGCCCATGGCAGGGGGTTGGAACTGGATCCTTAATTCCCTTTCAACCCAAACCATTCCATGATTCCATAATTTTCTTCCCTCTGCCTGGGAAATTGCAGAGATCCCTGGACAGGGCCTCTCCCCATCCACGCAGGGTTCCCCACACCAGCCATGGGATCTGATCTTTGGACAGGGAATAAAGATTGAACAAAGGAATCCCAGAAGGAGCTGAGCCTTGAAAAGTGGAGCAAAAAGCAAAAGGGAAGCAGAACTGAGACCCAACAAAAGAGAGGAGTCCATCCAACCCTGGATACAGGAGGAGTCTTGGAGAAGGGAATCTCAGAGCCTAAAGAGTGCTGTTGAAGGATCCATCCATCCCAAAATGTCCAAGGTGTGTATTAAGCCTGAGACTTTCCTTGTACTTGCACATTTTTATGCCAAAAATCCCAGCTATTTTAGAAAAACACGTTTTTGTGGAATTTTCAGACATTTCCTCGGAAAAACGGTTGTTGCTTCCTAAAAGTCCCCAAGCTTTATTTTAACACTTCCTGCTCTCTCCTCTCACAGATCCACACACTGAAATATATTGTGAATTAATATTAAAGCCGGGTGCAGCTGACAAATGTGAAGCATTTCAACTCCAAAGTGACCTTGCACTCCTGATTTTAATTAGAATTTAAATCCAGGTGGAAAGCAACCCTTTGTTGCCGTGCACTGTTCTAGGCCTTCCCTGGGAGTCCAGAAGAAATTCCAGACTTTTCTGGGGTTAATCCGTTCTCTACAAGAAATCCTTAAACCAGGATTAAGGCTGGGCCACGAGAGCATTGTCTCAAATTTGGGTGGGAAAGACAGAGGCCACCAGAAGATGTTCCCATCTCCAGTTCCACCCACTTCATGGATTTTCTCCTTCCTGGCTCCATCCGTGCTGGATCCCACCCCACAGATCCTCCAGCCAGAGCACCAGGGTTTTTCTAAATCAATTTATCACCAGTTTAGCACCACACTGCAAAATCAGGGCTGAGTTTTTCTGTGAAACTCAAGAAAGTGTCTTTTCTTTTCTGAATTGTCCCTCCTTGCCTTCATTTCCTGTCTCCTCCACAGCCCTGCCTGGTTTGTTTGTTTTCAGTGATGAGGGGGAAGGAGTGGGAATAGAAGAGGATTTATTTCTATTTATTTGGTTTGATTTGATGATGTTTCCACGATTGAGAAATTTCTTCTTTCCGGTGGCAGAGGCAGCAAGGAAAACTGCTTAATTCAAGGAAGCCCAAGGCAAAACAACACGAAAAAATCAGAATATTCATGTTTTTAAAAAAATATAATGAAACACCGAAGTGGTTTTGATGGGGGCGGGGGAGGGGGGGACGCTGTGGAGTAAAGGAATGACAGAAATCAGGGGGTCCACAAAGCTGCCAAAGTCTTATTAATAAATTACAGACTTGGAAATTGATTTAAAATAGCCCTTTATCTCCTATATTAGCACAGTGCAGTGGGATTGGAAAAAGGGGAAATGTGAAAGGGAAGAGAAAAGGAAGGGAAAAGGAAGGGAAAGGGAAGGGAAGGGAAAG
>VZTR01019468.1:20657-31284 GCA_013400775.1 Chaetops frenatus | reverse complement strand
TATATATATAGTAAATATATATATATATATGCCTAACCCAGCAAAAAAATTTAAAAAAATAAAGTATTTGGGAGTGGGAAATGCGTTGCTCTTTGAAATGAATCACAATTGGGGGATGAAATTGTGTTTCTGAGTGCCTCAAGATATGAATTGTTTTCATTTTTTTTTAATAATTTTATACAAGTGTCAAAACAGCTGGCTGGATTATTTGGAGTTTTTAAATAATCCTAACTTTTTTAAAGTAGATTTTGAGAACTGTCCTGTATATAACAGTAATGTAGCAATAAATGTGACATTTTATAACAATATTACTTTTTTCCCCCATGTGTGTCCTTCAGATGTTGTATCCCTAGGAATGAAAAGCTGGAATAAAGGTTTTGCCTTGTACTAAACAAACAAACAAACAAAACCAAAAACAAACAAAAAAACCCCACCAAACCAACAACAAACCCCCCCCCACCAGACAGGTTTTCAGACACTTGCTCTGGGTGTGCATCCTGCCCCCCTGCATCACTTTTGTTTCCTTGCCTCTGCTCCTGGGGAGCACCCACCACCCCAGGAGCCCAGCAGAGACTGGTGATGGGAGAAATTCATCAAATCAGAGTCACTAAGGTTGAAAAAGACCTTTAAGATCCTCAAGTCCAACTGTCAATTCACTACTAAGCCATGCCCCAAGCACCACGTCCATTGTTCGAACACTTCTAGGGATGGTGACTCCACCCCTCTGCCCCAGGCAGCCTGTTCCAATACCTGACAACCCTTTTGTGAAGAAGTTTTTCCTAGTACCCAGCCTAAACCTTCCCTGGCACAACTTGGGGCCATTTCCTCTCATCCTGTCCCTCACTCCCTGGGAGCAGAGCCCAATGCCCACCTGGCTGCATTCTCCTGTCCTTCAGGCTCCAACATCCCCCAGGACTTCCACAGAATTAAAGACTGATTTGGGTTGGAAAGGATCATAAAGCCCATCTCGTTCCATTCCCTGCCACAAGTAGGGACACCTTCCACTGGGCCACAGGCCCCATCCAACCTGGCCTTGGATACTTCCAGAGATGAGGCATCTGCCTGGAAGCAGCCTTCCTTCCCCAGGTTTGCTGCCTGTGTTTTCACTGAGCTGCTCCAGCTCGAGGCTTGTTCACACAAAGCAGGACAAGCAGTCCAGACTAACTGAGAAGTGGCTCTGGCAGTGGTTGGTTAAATCTCCCTTAGCCTTGGGTGCCTTCTCTCAGCAGTGAGCCACCTCTGCCCTTCCCAAGCTGCTCGGGGTGCATGGAATGACAGTCCTTCCTTAGACTCCATCATAAAATCACAAAATCATTGAGACTGGAAAAGACTTTGAAGATCACCCAGTCCAACCATTAACCCAGCAGCACCGCCATGTTCACCACTAAAATGTCCCTAAGAGCCTCATCCACACATTTTTTGAACACTTCTAGGGATGGTGACTCCACCACTGCCCTGGGCAGTCAGGGCCAGCAGTTTACAACTCAGATGCAGACGAAGGAGAAGTGTGTGCTTGGGAGCAGCCTGGAAGATGAATGCTCAATGCTCAAGAGATGCACAAGGTGGAGCATAAAGCAGGTGAGTGCAGGTGTCCAGAGCAGGCCTGGGCTGAGAGAGCTGGGGAGGACAGGAGCAGGGGGCAGCACACAGGAGCTGCTGAGAGCACAGGGCTTCCCAAGATCTGAGCAGTGGCCACCAACTGAGCCAGAGCTGGAGGTTCCTGCCAGCACTTCCCCCTGGAGATGAGTCACTATCGGCTGGAGATGAGCTGGGACGAGACTGTCAGATCCTACGGGCAAATGTCATGTAATGCTGGCACTGCCAGAGAATCACAGAGTCATGGAATGGTTTGGGTTCTAAGGGACCTTAAAGCTCATCCCGTGGGCAAAGACCCTACCCTAGGTTGCTCCAAGCCAGGTCCAGCTGGCTTTGGGCACATCCAAGGATGGGGCAGCCACAGCTTCTCTGGAATATCTGTTCCAGTGTTCCTCCTGCACCTTCACAAAAGGCTTGAGCAGGCTCCAAGCAGAGCCTGGGGAACATCATGGAACTGATGGTGATTTTATCATCTGCTCCTGAAAAACCTGGCTAGAAACTCTCTCTCCTGTTGGAGGAGACTGAGTGGCCATGCCAGGAGGGTTTGAGGAGGCATTGATGGGCTGTGGGGAAACCGCTTTGGGAAAGGGCCACTTCTGTCCAGCACAAAGAGGCTGAGAAGCAGTCCCAGCTCAGTGCAGGAACAATGCCACCCCTCAGGGCCCGTGTCCTCTCTCCATCGTGGGGACATCCTGTCCCCCCCAGGGCTCGCGTTCCCTCTCTGGTGCAAAAACAGGCCTCACATCCCCTCTCCAATCCAGGGGAAGCCTGTTCCCTCAAGGCAGCTGGTGTCCTCTCTCCGGTGTGGGGACAGCCTGTCCCCTCGGCCCGTGTCTCCTCACGGCTCATGTCCCCTCACGGCTCATGTCCCCTCACGGCCCGTGTCCCCTCACGGCCCGTGTTCCCGTTCCTCAGGGACGGGGCTCCTCAGGACCGCGCGGAGCCCGTCCCGGTCCCGGTCCCGGTCCCGGCCCCGCCCCGCTCCAGCCCCGCGCGTGCTCGGAGGGGCCCCGCCGCCACCGCCGTTCGGGGTCACTTTGAGGCGGTGCCGTCGCCATGTTGAACCAGCTGCTGGGGCCGCGCTATGTCCAACTGCTGCAGACCTGGTGAGGAGGGACCGGGCTGCCCACCCGGCCCTGGGGCTGGAAGGGGCCTGCTCGCTTCGTCCCGGGGCTGTCTGTCCGCTTCCACCCGAGCTCTTGCGTTCCAACCCGGGGTCTGCCTGCCCCGGCCCCGGGTTTGCCCGCTCCGCTCGGGTTTGACCGCCCGGCCCGGGGCAGCGCGATGCCGAGGGTGGAGCGGCCCGTGCGCCCCTCACCGCTTCCTCCGGGCACGGCCGCGCACTCAGCGCGCACTGTGGGAGCCTGCAGGGCTTCCCGACCCCTTCCCGAAGCCCTGCCCGAGGCCTCCCCGTTCCCCCCGCGCTCTGCGCCCTGTGAGGGTCGCTGGGGCCGGTCCTGGGGTGCAGAGCAGCGCTCGGGCCGGGGCTGAGGAGCCGGGGAAAGAGCTTGCGGCCCACCCGGCGTTGGCTGTATTTCACATATATAAATATAGCAGTGCTCGTGGGTGCCCTTTGTAGGGCTGTGGGAAGCAAAACGAAGTGTTCGGCGGGGCAGAACCGAGGGGATGTGGCTGCAGCAGGGTATGGCGGTGTGTCTTCTCTTTGCTGAGTAGTAGTCTTCTTAAGGAAAAGGCTATGACCCTTTTCCTGTCAAATATCTTGGCTGCTCTGAGGACTAATGCTGTTCCGTGTCTGTGAGGTTGTTTCAGTATTTCTGTGTCCAGTTCGGTCACCACAAGATCAGAAGGATCCAAAGCTGTTGGAGAATGTCCAAAGGAGGGACACAGAGCTGGGGAAGGGGCTGAGGAGAGGCTGAGGGCACTTGGCTCGTTCAGCTGGAGCAGAGGAGACTGAGGGGAGGCTCCTCGGGGGCTGCAGCTCCTCCCGAGGGGAGGTGGAGGGGCAGGGGCTGAGCTCTGCTCTGGGACAGGGACAGGAGCCCAGGAAGGGCTGGAGCTGTGTCAGGGCTTGGGATGGATCTCAGGGAAAGGTTCTTCCCCCCGAGGGTGCTGGGGCACTGCCCAGGCTCCCCAGGGAATGGTCCCGGCCCCGAGGCTGCCAGAGCTCCAGGAGCGTTTGGACACCGCTCTCAGGAATGCACAGGGTGGGATTGTTGGGGTGTCTGTGCAGGGACAGGGCTTGGACTTGATGATCCCTGTGGATCCCTTCCAACTCAGGATATTCTGGATTCTAAGCTCTTTTCCTGATTGAAGTGACTTTCTCAGGTACCTCAGCCATGAGCATCTGCCAGGCCTTTCACAGTGGTAATTTGCTGTTTACCTTGGTGTATGTCTCTTCTTTAGGACCCCCACCCTCGTGACATGGGGTGGTGTGGCCGGTGTTGGTGTCATCTGGGTCACAGACTGGAAGCTGGTCTTGCAGTACGTTCCCTACATCAGCGGCAAGTTCAAAACTGAAGACTGAGCTTCCCTCTAATGGTGAGTTTTGTTTGTGCATCTTTCGGCTTAAGTAGTAGAATCATAAAATCACAGAATCCCAGACAGGTTTGGGTTGGAAGGACCTTAAAACTCATCCTGTTCATCCCCTGCCTGTGGAGAGCAGGGACACCTTCCACTCTCCCTGGTTGCTCCAAGCCCCATCCAACCTGGCCTGGGACACCTGAACACAATAACCTTGTGTTGGTGTGACAGTGGATGTTTCCTCTTTGCCAGGGGCACAATCATATTTTTTGTCCAAAATGTCTCAATTTGATTATTCAGACCTTTCTTTTTTCTTCCTTTTTTTTTTTTTTTTCCTAATGGAACGTCACAGAGCACCAGAAGGATGAGCTATTCATTAGAATATGTTTTTCAAGTAATTACTTTTCAAGCTGTGGGTTTTCCACTACATAATGTGGTTCTTAAGAAGTCAAATTAAGGTAATTTGGAACTTTTGATATATCTAGTTAGTTCTCTTCCTGAGCAGAAGGGCTACAGTCTCAGTACTAGTTTTGTGACAAGGCACATTCAGACTCCTTTCTGCTCCTTTTAACTGGTATTATTAAATTTAATTTTCAGAGCTGGTTATTGTATTCCACAAATTCCTTGGAAGATTTGCTTTCTCAAGGTTTTGGTTACTTTCCTTCTTTAAATGTGTATCAGAAGTGCTATTCTGAATGTTCTGGAAGTTGGACCATTCCTCAAGCTGGAGCAGCAATTAGACAATCCTTCTGTTGGGGCTCTAACTGCCTATCTTTTCTAGTAGGCAGGCTTTGAATTTCTTTATTCCTTGGTGCAGATAAAAGACAGCCAAGAAGATTTTTCCCTATCACTAAAGGATGCTAAGGGGAAAACTCTTGAGTCCAGAGGAAACTCTGTCTACGTCAGCATTTGTTTCTTCTGGTCAGAATAACAGTCACATCTAAATGTTGATTAATGAAAGTGAGCTACTTGTGTTCCAGCTACACAGTATTTTGTAGGGAAGTCCATCAGTTTGGAAAGCACAGACAGTACTTTTTAAATCTTTTTTCAGCAATAGTTGTTGCAGTTTAAACGATTTACTGATTGCAAACTTGCTATTGCACAGATCCTTCTGTAACCTAAAGAGGAATGAAACTTGTCATGGAAGTCAGCTGAACTGGAAGCATTTTGGGTCATTGTGATGTTTACAGACAAGTCACAGAACGGTTTGGGTGGGAAAGGTCCTTAAAGCCCATCCAGTGCCAGCCCCTGCCATGGGCAGGGACACCTTCCAGTATCCCGGGGTGCTCCAAGCCCCACCCAACCTGTATGGAGAACAGTTTTCAAGTGGAAAAGCTCTCAAGGTATGTAGAGGCAATTAAATTACCTTGTGAGAGCTTTCCTTCCTTAAAAATTGTCAGCAGTAGGAACACAGCTGTGTTCCTGAGCCAGCAGTCTCTGTTTTCCATTTTGAAATAAGGACTTTGTGTGTCAGTCCTCTGGAGTGAGGAGCAGAGAAAGGGGAATGTGTCTGTGGTGGCCTGTGCTCCCTTCCAAAGGGACTCCAGGCCTGCACACCCACACCTGGATCAGCTCCTGTACCAGAAACTTCCTGCCTGGATCCTGGAGGCTTTTGAAATCTTTTGTTGGCTGCTGTGGCACTGTGCAGGAAGCTCTGCTTAATGACTGCTCTGTGTTTGTTGTAGGAATGTTATTGCTGCAGAGTGTTTGGATCCATCCGTCCGCTGAGGCCCTGCTTGGGGTGACCCTGAAATGCCCAATACAGATTCTGCAACAAGTTGTGATCTGTGTGTCTCTCTCTCCCATGAACAGCTGTGAGCAAATTCACCTTCACTGACCACTTCACTTGCCTTGATGGGAGTAATTTATAAACCTGGTGTACTAAATCAACCAAGTGGATGATTTTTGGGGGGTTGGGTTTTTTGGTTTGTTTTTTTTTTGTGTGTGTGTGTGTGTGTCTGTTACCTTCTTGGTCCACATTTCTGAGACCAGACTCCTGGTTTGGTTTGGGGTTATAGAATCATGGAATCACAAACTGGTTTGGGTTGAGGTACCTGGCACTATTGCAGGCTGCTGGCCTTGGACACTTCCAGGGGCAGCCACAGCTGCTCTGGACACTGTGTTATGTCTTCAGCTTGTTGGACTGTGTGTCCTAAGGCAGATCTACCAAGTGTTTGCCTTTTTTCCTGTGCAGGTTCCTTGGGAATCAACCACTGTCTGCCAGGATACTGGGTTTGATAATTTATTTATATCAATTATAGTTCTTGAGCTACTCTTAGGGATGCGTTGATTTTAGGCTCATCCTGGATCACCGTGGCCTCATGGGTAGAGTTAACTTTTCATAGCCAGTATTGCAGAGTTTCATGGTAACAGATTTAGTTTAAAGAAAGGATTTGGGGTTTTTAGCATTAATTCATAGACCCCTTAAATGTCTGTTTTGTAAGCTTTTCTGGCTTAATCTAGGGTCTTGATGAAGGCAGACCCCAAATCTTGGGTGTCCTCCTTTGTACCAGGTGAAAAACAGGCATTCAGAGAGCTGCTCAGTTCTTTATGTGGGGTTTGAGTAGAAAAAGAATCTGTATCCTCAATTCATAGATCTCTTTATTTGTGAACATAAATCGGTGATGAAACAATCCCCAAACACAGCCCTTCAGGTGAGAGTTTTTAGCTGTTAGAAAAAGGAAGAACAAGGATTGTTTTGCTCTGGTCTCTGCCACTCAGCCACAGATGACTCTGACTTAGGGGAGGAAAGTTCATCCCTTTTCAGGAAGACCAGAATTTACAAATAAACTTCCTCTATGTGAGAACAGGGTCACTGTTTTCTCTCTGCTTAGTGGCCAATTTCATCTTACTAGAATGTTTGTAATGCAAGGTTTGAATCTCTTTAGGGAAGAATCTCAGTTGTAGCTGTGCTGCCTGTGTGTCACTTGCAGGGCTGTGTCACCCTCACGAGTGTTTCTATGGAAAACTGTTGTTGGAAAACCTCCCAAACAGTGGCACTATGCAGGATTACTTAATTAACAGTAAAATTTTTTAGTGTTGCTTCAGCAGCATCATTGTCAATTAACTTGGGGCAAAGAATATAATTTTCACATGGAAAAACTACCTTTGTTGCTCTGCTATGTCCAGTAAGATGCAACCACATAATCCTGGAATATCCTGAGCGAGGAGGAGCCCACCAGGATCATCAGTCCAGCCCCTGGCCCTGCACAGACACCCCAACAATCCCACCCTGTGCATCCCTGAGAGCGGTGTCCAAACGCTCCTGGAGCTCTGGCAGCCTCGGGGCAGAGGGAATCCTCTGGCATCCCTGGGAGCCTGATGGAACAGAAGCTTATGGAATAATGGGATAACAGTGCTGATTCCTCAGGCTGTCCCACTCCCTGCTCCAGCAGTGCTCCTGACTGACCTGCAGGATGCCAAAGCTTTACCTTAACCTCAGGATACTGAGAACATAGGTCTGACAACAGCAACCCTCTGTCATATGTAGAGGTGTTGATACTGATCCATTTCCAGCCAAATTATTCCTGGAAAGTGGCTATTCCTGGAAGGTGGATATTCTGTCAGGCTGTCCTCACATGGCAGCAGGATTGTAACCTCAGGTCTGGACAGCTCAGTCCCTGCTCTTATTTTACCTCTGCAACACACCTGGACAGGATGGGTGTAACCTGCTTCAGAAATTTCCTGGTTTTGTCTTGTTCCCACGGGTGAGTTGCCTCTTCCATGGCTTGGAGTTCTTTGGGAAGCCTGAAGCTGGGGATCTGTGGTGTCCATCCCTCTGAGGTCCTCGAGCTGCCAGTCAGTGGTGACAGTCACCTTTACACAGCCCCAGTGATAGAGGTATGCCAGGCAAGTGAGATGAGGAGATACTGAAAGGAGGAAAGCATATTTGAAATCCCAGCTGTGTGCACAGGCAGCACTGCAAGGGGTGCACAGACCTTGGATTTGTTAGGGGATTGTTCTGCTGCTTGTTCTTCGTGCAGCATTTCCAATGCTGGATTTATAGTTAATTAACCCTAGGATTACAGTATGACTGATTTAATTGCTGTATTTCTCTTGCTACAAGAGCAAGAAACACACTCTTGAAGATGCTTTCTGCATTCTTGGGCAAGTCTGTTAAAAATCAAATCATTACTGTTCAAGTGACATGGGTGATCTTTCTAATTTTTAATATCCTAGCATTGCCTCTCTTCTAACAGTTAATTATTTTCATATTAAGCTATGAATGCCCCATATATTAGAGGAACAAATTAAAAAACAACAGCCTGACAGGGGAAAAGCTTCCCCTTCCAAATCTGGAGAGGGCACAGAGGTAGCTTTGGATTTACAGGCATCAAACAAGCTCTGGATTGATGATGTAACTCTGAAACGGCCCCTACGCAAAGTGAGGCTTTGCATTCCTGCCTGCCTCTTCCAAGTGTTTGTCCTTGTTGGTACCCCCACTTCACTTCACTCCTGGAGTGTGCAAGTGGAAATGGGACGGGTTTTTTCCTGCAGCCACCTCAGCACTGTAAGCCTGCAACAGCCCTTGCTGGTCTCTTCTCCTGGAAGAGCCTCTGCTGGAGCTCCTGGGTTGGGAATCCTGGGGCCAGTCCTGCTCTGGACTAAGCTCCTCAGTTGACTCTGGGAGTGCAGAATAGGAAGCTTCAAATCGGGGATATCTGCAGGGTGAAATCAAGAGTTCTTCTGTCAGGATATCCTGCTGCTTCCTTCCATGCCTGACAACTGATTTTGGTGATTTTTTGGATTATCTGCTCATCCTGAGGCAGCATGGAGTCTCTGGCAGCTGAGTCCACTCTCAGTTGGTGGCTATACCTGCAAGTACCTCACCTTGGCAGTGTCCCCAGAGGAACACTGGAATATTTTCTCTTGGGCTCGAGTTAATTTCTACCCAAACATTTCACACAGTCCTAGGAGTGAGTAAATGTTTCCCTTTCCACAAACTGGTGCCAGCTGCCAGTGAAAACTGATTTTCTATCTTCCGATATCCTCTGCTTGAGGTCCAGAGGACATTTCAGGGATCCCCTTCCACATCCAAACCCACAGCTCCACTTGCTCCCAGCTCTGCCAGTTCATTCTTAAAAAATACTACTGAAGGTTTCACCGTTCTTCAGTTTACCTTTTGCACTCCAGAGCTCCATGTCTGTACAAGTTTTTGGTTACAACAGTATCAGTTGAGCTGGGTTGTGAGGTTTGGGGTATTTTTATTTTAAAAAAAAGGCAGAGAAATGCATTTATGGAAAATAGTGTGGGTTTGATCAATAGTGGGAATTGGAAGTTTTCCATCTCTTTTGTGCAAGATTGCAGGAAACAACAGCAATAGCAGAGCAAGACATTTCCTACCTGTGAGCCCAGAGGAGACAAACTACCAAACCCCAGTCCCTGGGGAGCTGGAATGCCTTCAGGGCAAACCTCAGCATTGATCAAATTAAAGACACCACCTCCACCATAATGGATCTTAAACCTTTCTAAAGAAAGCAAATGTAACCAGCACCTACAGGCACACCTGGCCCTTGGATGTTCTTTCCAGTTTCTACACTGAGTCTGGACAATTTGCACCCCGTTGTGGGGGTGTGGGCTTCCCTCTCATCTGTGACATGTCCCACATCCTCCCTCGAGCTCCTGTTGCTTTCCAAACGAGGGATAAAACGAGGGTTTGAAATAAGTGAGTGTGCCCTGACTTGAAAAAAAAAGGGTAATAAGTAATACCCAACCATGTGATGTTTAACAATGGCCAGTGCTGGATCCTGCCCTTGGGACGGGGAAGCCCTGGATGCAGGGACAGACTGGGAACGAGAGGCTGGAGAGCAGGGCTGTGGGAAGGGATCTGGGGGTCCTGGTCAGTGGCAAGTTGGATCTGAGTCACCAGTGTGTCCTGGCAGCCCAAAGGGTCACCGTGTCCTGGGGGCACCAGGCCCAGGGAGGGATTGTCCTGCTCTGCTCTGCACTGGGGCAGCCTCACCTCCAGTGCTGGGGGCACTTTGGGCACCACAAGATCAGAAGGATCCAAAGCTGTTGGAGAGTGTCCAAAGGAGGGACACGGAGCTGGGGAAGGGTCTGAGGAGCGGCTGAGGGCATTTGGCTCGTTCAGCTGGAGCAGAGGAGACCAGAGCGGTGGCTGGGCAGAGTGGACAGACTCCTCTGGACAAGCCTGCTGTAAAGTCCGACACTCATCCCTTCCCGACTGCTGCTCCAAGCGGGATTCTTAACAAAAATCTAATACATCATTCATTAAAGGAAAATTGATTCCTCTGACTTGCTTTGGGAAGGAGGCTGCCTTGTGGTGCTTGGTGTTTTCCAGCATGTGGATGCTGGAATGACGAGGAACACGAGCTGCTGGAATTCAGGGTGGTACCTCACTCATTCCCAAAGCTGGGGTTCCCAGGTGGATGTTCCTTGGCAGCGGGAGGCAGACACCTCTCCTGGCAGTACCACAGTGGGGAATTTGAATTTGGCCATTGCAGCTGCAGTAGGTGTTGCTTTACACGCTTTCCTGGAAAACTTTTCATTGCTTTGTCTTCACTCCAGCTCCTCATGTGCAGATTCCCCC
>VZTR01019468.1:0-20216 GCA_013400775.1 Chaetops frenatus | reverse complement strand
GCCGCCTCCCGGGGGCAGCGGGAGCGCGGAAGAGCAGACGGCGGGAGGAGAGCGCGGCGGCCGGGAAGAGCCGGCGGGAGGCGGCCGGAGCCAGGCGGGAGCGGGCCGGGAGGAGCCGCCATGGAGCGGAAGAGGTGGGAGCGCTCGGCGGGGCCGCCCCGGGCGCGGGGGGGCCGCGGGAGGCCGGGCCGGGGCTGCAGCCACAGGTGGAGGGGAAGGGAACGGGGACCTGGCCCGGGGCAGTCGCGGGGGGGTCGGGGATGCTCAGCCCGCCCCTAAGGGATGGGGGAGCGCCCTGAGGAGCCCCCGCGTCCCCTCAGAGCCGCTTGTGCCCTGCGAGCACCCGAGGTTCTTTATTCTCAAATGAGCAGCGGAGGTGTTGTTTCTCCTTCCTCGGGGCTCGCTCTGCTGCTTTTTGGGTGTGCTTAGGAATTCTGGGAAGGTAGCGTCGGCCGCTCGCGGCGGTGGCCCCAGGGGTGGGCTCGGGGTGCGCCTTCCCGGGAGTGTGGCTGTGGGGGAGCACATGGCCCGGGAGCTGGAGGGTTTCTATTTATAGCCCTGCATGGCTCATATGGCTGTAGGTGGCCATATGGATCCTCCCCGCACCCACGAGGCACCCGCGGGCTGAGGTGTGAAACTCGGGTCCAGCAGGAGCTGGGAGCGCAGCAGGAGCTGTCCCTGTGTCCTCACCTGGCCCTGCTTGTCGGGAAAATCTACACCACCAACTTCTGCATCTGTCACAGAATCCTCACAGGATGCTTTGGGTTGGGAGGGACCTTAAAGCCCGTCTCATTCCACCCCCTGCCGTGGGGCAGGGACACCTTCCACTGGACCAGGTGGCTCCAACCTGGCCTTGAACACTTCCAGGGATGGGGCAGCCACAGCTTTAGCTTCAAGTTTCATTTTTAGGATCAGGTTATGGTTGTGAGAAAAGGCTGAGTGAACCAGAAAGTGCCATCCTCGAGAGCATGAAGCCGATTCCACTGCTGCAGCTCGGAGGCTGAGGGCAGGGTGAGACCACCAGCAGCAGCTGAAAGCTTCAAAGGTCCCTGTTTTTCCCAGAACTTCTTTGTAAAGTTGCAGTGTCAGAGCTGAACTTTAAAACAGGGAGAGAAGATAAGTAGCATGTTTTTATTCCCAAATTATTATAGGTTTTCCCTTTGTATCAATTTGGACACAGATCAAAGGTAGAATAGAACTTTGTTGTACTAATTTTTGGTTTCTGTTGCATTTTGCATTACCTCAGAGTGGCAAATACAGGTGTGGCAGTTCAGTAATACCTGTGCGAGTTCTGCCTGTTGTTTACCTGGGTGATTGTTCTGTCCAGCTCCCGGGGATGTACAGATGCAGGGAGGGTTTGTGGAAAACCCCTTGTGAGATGTGTGTGTGAGCCAGTCTCTGGCTGGAAATTACACCTTCTTCGAGGTGTGAGTACCTGGGCAGGTTTTTAAAACCAGTCCTCGAACTTCATCCTTAGGCTAATACAGTGGGACTTGTGGGCTGGATTCAGAGCGAGCAGGAAAAGTGCAGGAATGCAGGATTTCGGGAAGAAAATCATGTCAGGGATTTTGTCAAAGTGGCAGGTTGTCTTTGAGAGAGTTTTGGCTCTCTTCAAACTCAGGGTTCTCACATGGGGGAAGTAGAATTTAGTGCTGCTTTGTGGGGCTTTTTTCTTCAGAGTGTTTTTCTCCTGAAGATTTGATTACTGAGTGTCAGAAATTTGGGATTGCTGCTTGTCTCTGCCTCAGGTTGTTGACATCACTGTGCTGGGAAACTTCACACTCTTGTGTGTTTGAAACTTATTTTATTGAGAATTCCTTACCTTTGCAGCACAAATGTAAGAAGTTGGAAGGGAATGTTTTTAACACTCCCCCAAGGATATTTTGATCAATACAGTCTTTTCCAAAAAAACATTGTGGAGCAGAATGCTTTTACTGAGTCTGTGCTCTGCTTTTCCTCTATTGCTCGGATTTGCCTACAGGGAAGCTCATGATTGCTCTCATGAGAAGGAAATGGCCTCAAGTTGCACCAGGGGACGTTTAGGCTGGGTATTAGGGAAATATTTTTTCGTGGAAAGGATTGTAAAGGATTAGAACAGGCTGCCCAGGGCAGTGGTCATCATCCCTGGAAATGTTCAAAAACCATGTGGATGTGGTACCTGGGGATATGGTTTAGTGGTGAACATGGTGGTGGATGCTGGGGTGACAGTTGGATCTGATGATCTTAAAGGTCATTTCCATCCTTAACAATTCCATGATTCCATGATGCCTGAGTTGAGCCCTACAAAATGACCTGGTTGTATTTGTGTTAGTCCTTGTGTTATGGAGCTGCCACTTAGGCTCTTCTTTAGGGGTGTGATGCACCTGGAAATCTGGGAGATTTTGTGCATCTCGAAGTGCTGGGGTGGGGGTTTTTTTTTTTTTGTATGGTTGGAGCCCAAGTTGCTGAACGAAGACCCCTCCTCCCCGTTGCCCTGCGGGGCAGGGAGCGCCATCCCTTCCATGTGCTTGGGACAGGTCAGTCCCCGAGGCTGCTCCGTGCGGAGCCCTGGGATGGGGCTGAGGGTGTGGGGTGGGCTGTGGCAGCTGGAGGTGTCGCCCGCCTGGTCTGGTGTGGTTTTCATGGCTGTGCCACCCCATCCCAGCATAACCCAGCTGGAGTGGGGGAACCCAAGGCAGGGCTGGGTGTGAGTGCTGCATCCAGGGACAACATGAGGCTGCTGAGAGAGACGCTGACGGTGGTGGGTTGTGCGGTGTCCTGGGGTCTCCATCTCCATGGGAGAACCCTCGGGAGGTCCTGCAGCCCTCCAGGAGCCCCTGGTGCTGGGATTTGCCTGGAGCAGAGCTGGGGAGAGAAGGGAGCACGATGGAAAGCAAGAAGGGGAATCATTTTGCATTCTTCCCTTGTCCCCTCCAGCGACGAAACGAGGCTCGGAGTATCTGCTTTCAGTGTCCCGTTTTCCCTGGGTTATTCCTGCCTCCATTTCTTCCAGAGGCAGGCGGTGGCTGGGTTTGCTCGGGGTTTTGTCTTTTTTTTTTTTTTTTGTCTTTTGTCCCTTGCTTCCCAAGTTGTGCAGATCCTGTGCAGGCTAAATGGGAGAGCAGAGGGGAGGAGACTGGTGAGGGAGGAGGGGAGAGAGCCTGGGCAGCCGCTCTCTCCTTAAGGATATAAGGCAGGAAACAAAGGGTGAGCTGCACATGGAGAGCAGGGGCACCTGGCAGGCCTGGCCCTTCAATAGGCTGCCACGAACGCGGCTTAATCCGCACGGAAAAGTCTGGGAATGAGAGCTGGGGGTGGGTCCCAGCAGCCAGGTCTGTTTTGTTAGCAGAAGCCAGGCGGCCCAAGCGGATAAAGCCCCGGAGCTGGTGATGGACGAGCATGGAAAATCCTTTGCAACTTGTAAACTCCTCTGCAGCTTGGCCGTGTCCTTGTCTTTCACACACAGGGAACTGTGACAGAGCCTGGTTTGGGAGCCCGGGATCAATCCGGGCTCGCAGCGTCGCTGCCTGGGGGGGTGTTACAGAGCAGAGGTTAGGGTTTGCAGTTTTGTAGAAAATGTCTTGATTCTGGGCCTCTTTAAAATCTTTGTGCAAAACCAGGAATGCAGAAGAAGCAGAAGGAAATAAATTCTGTATATTTTGTGACATTTAAGGGACACTTGAACAGGGCTCAGAGTTCCGTGGTGTTGGGGGAGTTTCTGTGTGTCCTGATGTGCAGCAGGAATCCTGCTCAAGTTTTGGGTTCCTCTGGCTCCCCCCTCCTCACACCTCTGACCCTCCCAGGTGTGTGGAGGTGTCCCAGTGTCCTGCATGGTCCTGCCAGAGGGTCCCCTGGAGCTCCCAGGCACCCCACCCCTTCCTTTCTCAGTTCACTGTCACCTTTTGGTCACAGCTTTGCTCCCTGGTCTGCTGTTGTCCCAGAGAGCCTGGGGATGATCCTACCTTTTGCAAGACCTAATCAGAATAAAAGTTTTTCTTCTGAACATTTCAGTGCTTTTCCTTTGGGCCAAGCTTCCCCAGGAAGAGACAGGACTCTCGGTCATTTCAGGTGGGTTTTTTGAGACTCTGAGCAGCTTTTGAGTTCTTCATTGCAAAATGACCACAGCACATATTAAACACACAGACATAAAGGGCTCTGTTCCCTTAAAATTCTGTCTTTGACTCTACTGACTGTTCTGGAAGTTACTCTGCACTTTAATGCATTATTTTTAAACCTGCTAAGACACTAAACCCTAAATTGGAGCAGCAGATCTTGGAAGAGGAAGCAGTGCCATGTTCTTCATGTAACAGGAGTTTCTGTTCCTGGCTTCACTGGCAGCACCAGCTCTGCCCTAAAGCTGCTGGAGTTGGTTATTCCTCTCTCAGGATTGGGGCAAATAACTCTCTTCCTTTGTAGTTTGAAAAAGGGATTCACAGATTTGAGGCTGGACACAGGCTCTGTTCCTGGCTGCTTGGTCCTGCTCTGTCTCCTGATCCGAGTGCAGCTCCACGGGGAGCTGGTCCAGCTGAGGAATAACCAGTGAGGGAGGGAGTGTTTCCTCCTCCTCTCCCTGCCCTCCAAAGATGGATTATTTTCCTCAGCTGGTTCATTTGCATGAACACTGGGCTGTGTGAGCAGTGGTGGTGGCAGGGAGGAGATCCAGGCAGGATAAGCAGCTTGGGAGCAGTTGGAGCCAGGAGCTTCCTAAGCAGATGCTGTGTGGGATCAGCACAACCTTTCAGTCTTAACTCCTTCAAGAGACTTTTTCAAATTTCAGTTTTAGTATAATTTATATTAAATTTATCTCAGTTTTTGGAGAGCTTTTAATACTCTGGGTTCTTTCTGCATTTGTTGGTTTGGGTTTTTTAAGTGTATTTTTTTTTCTTGCACAATCTGACTTGGCCTAATTTCTTTGCCACCATCCTATACCAAAAATTCTCTGCTTATGTTGGTTTTCCCCTAATAAAGCTTCAGGGCAGCAGACAATATGTGAAAACAGTATTTTCAGTTTTTTGTTTTGTTTTCTTGTTGTTAAGACCCTGGTGAAGTTGTCAGTATCTCACCAGTGTGAGATGAGGTGGTAACTGGCATTTTGGTCTTAAAATGCCTTCTAGCCCATTAACGTGTGATAGTGGGATGGATATACAGGGAATGAGCTTCTCCTAGGTGTGAACTAGGATTGAATATGCAAGTTGCAAGGTGGAGAAAACCAGAAGTGAATAATTGAGGAAATAAAGAGGTGTTTTTATGATGCTCAGTGAAAAGGTGAAGACTACTTGATGCATATTGTCTGGACAGTCCTACACTACAGCCATAACACACAGGCTTATTTTTGCTTTATGAAAAGAAATACAGCTTGTGATGTTGGATTTCCATCCTACAACAACAACAAAACAACACCAAAACAAAAAAACCAAACAAAACATCAAGATTTGGAATAATTTGTGCCTACTCTCCAGGTTGAGTCTTTGTGGAAAGCCAGATGTTGCAGAATAATCTCTCTTCCCTTTTGCCATTAATGGAGAGTTTTCTGAGGTTTTGACCTTTATCTTTGCATCACTTTGTGATCCTTTGTTTTGTAGCTTGTCAGCAGTTAACTTTTGTTTTTCTCCTTTTCTGAAGTCTTCAGGATGCTACAAAAGACATAGAATCAAACCTGAATGTGCTGTTCAAGGGTCAGGGAGAAGAGACAAGGAGCATTTGTGGTGCTGGTCAAATGCAACAGTCCTGGGAGAAGAAATTATAATTGAAAATGGGCATTTACTATGAGAGACAGCTGAATGAAAAGTGCTGAGATCTCCCTTGATGGTTATTGTGTGAATTATGCTACATATGTTTACCTGATCTGAATCTTCCTCTTGACATATAAAAACATTTTAACTTAATTTCTGTTCCACATGAGAAGGAGTCAACATGAAAGCAAAACCACACATATGAAACATAGAGTTTTCATTCTTGAAAGTTCAGCATGTGTTTTTCAGGAAGGAAATAAAAATGACCTCTCCTGGGTTGCAGAGGCGCTGTTGTGGAAGTGCAGAGGGTTGCAGTTTCCCTCCATGTGTCTCTGGTGTGTTTTTTGCAGCCCCAGTGGGAAGAAGTTCCGGAGCAAGCCGCAGCTGGCGCGTTACCTGGGCAGCTCCATGGACCTGGGCACCTTTGACTTCCGCACGGGGAAGATGCTGATGAACAAAATGAACAAGAACAGGCAGAGGATGCGCTATGACTGCTCCAACCAGGCCAAAGTAAGGCTGAGCTGCACTGGTGCTTCCCCTCCCTGCTGTGGGGCTGCCAGAGCAGTGTCTGGGAGAGAGCAGTGTCTGGGGAGCGTTTCACAACTGAAGTGTGAACTTGGAGCCGTGTCAGAACATCTCTGTTGGTGGGGGTTTTGGGGACAAATGCTGCTCCAGGGGGTTGGTGCCATGGAGGAGAGTTGTGTCACTGCTCAGTCTTCTGTGGAGAAGGGCAAGGAAGAGACTGTCACCTTCCTCAATTTGTAACACAAGGAAGGCATTGACCTGTGGGAATGAGTGCAGAGGAGCCCTCTGCTCTGGAGCCAGGCTGGGAGAGCTGGGGGTGCTCACCTGGAGAAGAGAAGGGTCTAGAGAGACCTCAGAGCCCCTTTCAGGGCCTAAAGGGGCTCCAGGAGAGCTGGAGACAGACTTGAGACAAGGGCTTAGAGGGACAGGACAGGGGGAATGGCTTCCCACTGCCAGAGGGCAGGGCTAGATGGGATATTGGTCAGGAATTGTTCCCTGTGAGGGTGGGGAGGCCCTGGCACAGGGTGCCCAGAGCAGCTGTGGCTGCCCCTGGAACCCTGGCAGTGCCCAAGGTCAGGTTGAATGGGGTTTGGAGCAGCCTGGGACAGTGGGAGATGTCCCTGCCCGTGGCAGGGGGTGGAAGTGTCTTTAAGGCCCCTTCCAACCTAAACCATTCCATGATCTCCCTCCCTGAAGTGTCAGCCCCCGTTCTCCAGCACAGTGTGCTCCAGAGCCCCACATCTTCTGGGGCTGTGTAGCAGCAGCTCTGCCCTGCCCTGGCGTTTGGTTTAAGAGGAGAGGAGGGATTTGGGTCCACAGTGATGAGGAGGTGCTGTAAGTCCTGCCAGTGACTCACTGGAGCTCTCCCAGGCCGTGCTGGTGACCCAGCTTTGGAATTGATGGAAGGGGAGGTGGCATTTAGGGCAAAAAGTGGGAGAGGGAAGAGAACTGTGAAGCCTATTTGTAGAACAAAATAAAAGATTCTGTAGCTGGTAATTCAGATTGTTGAGGTGTAGTCAGGATGGCAGTGACAGACTCTGTGTCTGGGTTCATTGTCCCAGGTCATTCCTAAGGATCTTCACTGGATGCTAAAATTTTTCCCAGAACCCAAAAGCTGCTGTGGATGCACCTAAACACTGAATGTGGAAAAGGCACAATGCTCATTTCTTTAATACATCAGCCAGTCAAGGATCATCATCACGAGAGTGCTGGGAACATTTGTTGCAGTCCTGGGTGCTGCAGTGATATTTTGAGACCTGCCTTGAGGCAGAGACCAGCAGCTCACATACCTCTCAGGCTAAAAATTCTGCCCAAAATTCTCAATAAATGTACAAATGTTATCACTGTCTTCTGAATGGATTAGTACCCAGATGGTTCAGAATTATATTTGTCCTGAATACATATTTTCTGCATCTCATGAATAAATCTGTGAAGCAGACAGCGTTTGCATCCCCAAGAACAAAGTGTGTCCTACAGCCATTCCAAGAGTTGTGTGTTAGATTTTGGGGATGAGGAACAGTCTTCCTATGCTTCCCCTAACAGAGAATGCAGTCATGTAGTACAAAATTGATTGTGAACTTCATTTAAAAGCTGAGCTTTGTTCAAAACCAAAGGTAAAAAAAGAGGTTCAGGTTCCAGCTGTGTTGGTTTATTTATTGGTCACAACTGGATTTAGAAGGAATGGTTTGGAGTGGTTTCTGGATTCAGAAAACACCCTTTAAACACCTGTTTGTAATTTTTTATTCATTACAAATATTGTGTTGTAATTCTGTTTTAGTGATTACACGTGGTTTGTTCTGACTCCAGAAGTCATTAAAAATGGGAGAAAAACTGGTGTGTATGAACTAACATGGGAGGAGGCTGCTATGTTGAGCAGAATGAGTGTAAAACTTTGATAGGTCTAAGGCAAGATTTGAATTTAGTTATGCATTTTTAGCAGCCTAACTTGTATAACGTGAGATTAGACAAGATTTCATGCCCAGGAACTGTTCCCTGCTGCACATCTTTGTGGCTGTAGTAGCATTTTAGCAAATTGAAACTATTTTTGTGGGCTTTTCCTTTTCTTTTTTGTTTGAAACAGGGCAAGCCTGATTTGAACACAGCCCTGCCCGTGAGACAGACAGCCTCTATCTTCAAACAGCCCGTCACAAAGATCACAAACCACCCCAGCAACAAGGTGAAGAGTGACCCCCAGAAAGCTGTGGACCAGCCCAGGCAGGTAAGCCTGAGAAACTCCTGGATTTGCTACTGGGAGGATCCCAAAATAATCTTGGTTTAATTTTGTGATGATGAACAAATACTCCCTGGCAATTCCTGATCTCTGACACTTCAGAATTCATCTGATCTTTCAGAAGCAGTGGCCTGCAGTGCTCCCAGCTCTTAAAATCAGAACAAACCCCATTCCCAATCTCTAGTAATGGGCTCTGTGCACTGGGATTTATCAACTCCAGCCTTTGGTTAGATTACAGTTCTGGCGTAGCTAAACTTGAATTTCCTTAATGCTGAAATTAAGTATTATCTACAAAATTATTCAGACGATGTAGCCACTTCAGGGGACACTTAGATTTAGAATCACTGTCAAATGTTGCAGTTGTGTAGGAATTCCATGTTCCATTAAATCCATGCTCCTGCACAGACCACATCCAGTGTGGTGTTCGTTGTAGTGCAAGGGACTGTACATTAGTAGGAGTTAACTCTGCCAGTATAAGATCAAAAATTCGCTTAGATTGTCGTTATTAATACAAAATCAAAGTGTTTTTCTTGTCATGATGTGTACTTGCAAGCAAGAGAACACACCAAAATTAAAGGAAAGGATGCTCAGGACAAGGAAAGGCCCTGGTAAAATTAGCTGTACCTGTTGGAACACTGAAAACCTTTTCTGAAAACTTCAAAAAACACATTTTGAAGGCAGTTTTTATGAATGACTTAACAGGTGTGAGATAGAACTAATGTGAAGTGGACTTAGGTGGGATGTTTTGGTGATTGGGGTGTGTTGTTTTTTTTTTTTAAGCAGGTTGGCAGGGTCTTGCCATGGTTTCATAGGGAAGTATATTCTATGTGTTCACAGTGTTGTTGCTATTCCTGCAGTTTTTATAGTTAAGACAATAAAACAGAACACTAAAGATAAAATGCCCTCTCCAAATTCTGAGCTGGATTTGTGTTCCTGTTAAAGATATTTTAATGGACTGCAGAATATTTCGACTTTTCCTCAGCAGACTCCAGGTGTTTCTGCAAAATTTGAAAGCAGTGCCAGGTCCCATCATGCACTGGCTTAAAAATCCCAGAATCTCAGAATTCTTGGGGGCTGGAAGGGATCCTAAAGATGATCTGTGATCCCATTCCACCCTCCTGCTTGGATCACCTTCCACTAGACCAGGTTGCTCCAAACCCTGTCCAGTCTGACCTTGGACAATTCCAGGGCTGGGATAGCCACAGCTGCTCTGGGTAACAAAAAAAAAAAAAAAAAAAGGACCTATTTGAAAGGTTAGAGAATATCCAGGCTGTGTTTGGGCTGTGACTGTCCTCATTCCCCTTTTTGGAAAAGTCATATGGGGTCAGTTGCACTTGGATTTTGACAGGCAAGGAAAAGGGGTGGGCTGTGCATGGACTGCTTGAGGTGAATTCTCAAAACCTCGATAAAAAGGTGGTTTTTTGCAAGACAGTTGATCCTCCAGCTGTTCACTGTTCACCCCCCTGCACCAGGTGCAGAGTAGAAGGTGTATCAAGGTGATGTGTTTGACTTTCTACCACACTAGATATTCAGGTGCTTTTAAGCTTGGGGAGAGCCTGTGACTCAAAATCTGGTAAAGGACCTGACATGGGGGAAAGAACCAAAATGCTGGACAGGAAGAAAATAATACTTTACCTTGAGTACAGTTCCTGCATTCTTTAACTCTCTGTGGGATATGTGAGAGAAATAGGGTGTAAAAAAGGCTGTCTCACACTGGGCTTGTAGCTGAAAGTCAGCAAGCCTGGCCTTGCTGCTGCAGCTCAGAGCAGTGAAAGTACCAGGCCCTGGAAGAAAAGAGAGTTTTTCAAGGCAGGAAATGGGGACAGAGGAGCTGTGGGGCTGATTGGTAACGAGGATTGTTCCTGCTGGACGTGGCAGATGCCTTCTGTGGTAAATCCACATTAAACTGTCCCCAGCACTACTGTTCCCTTTCTGCAGAGGAAGCAGGGGTTTGTGCAGTTGTCAGTTCCATTTCTGATTGTGCCAATAACCACCAATAATCACCTGCTTTGACTGCAGCTCTTCTGGGAGAAGAAGTTGAGCGGACTGAATGCCTTTGACATTGCAGAGGAGCTGGTGAAAACAATGGACCTTCCCAAAGGGTTGCAAGGTAATCAGAGGGTGCCCTTCACTCAGGACTGGCATTTTGGTACCTGGCAGCCCTGAGTGAAGGAGCTGAGGGTGAGCTGCCTGTTCCCAGAGCCTGGCAGGGCCATGGCCATTCCTGGTGCAGCAGGAGCTGTAGTGCTTTGCCTGGGGCTCCCAGTGCCCTTTGTTCTGGGCAGACACTGAAACAAAGCTGCTCAGCCTTTTAGGGGATTCATTTTCCAGAAACAGCAGGGCATCCCAGAGTGCTGTCTGGGTTTAGATTGGAAGGGACCTTACAGCTCATCCCATTCCACCCCCTGCCATGGGCAGGGACACCTTCCACTGTCGCAGGCTGCTCCAAGCCCTGTCCAACCTGGCCTTGGGCGCTGCCAGGGATCCAGGGGCAGCCCCAGCTGCTCTGGGCACCCTGTGCCAGGGCCTCCCCACCCTCACAGGGAACAATTCTTTTCCCAATATCCCATCTATCCCTGCCGTCTGGCAGTGAAAGCCATTCCCCCTTGTCCTGTCCCTCCAAGCCCTTGTTCAAAGTTGTTTTCCAGCTCTCCTGGAGCCCCTTTAGGCCCTGGCAGGGACTGTGAGCTCTCCCTGGAGCCTTCTCTTCTCCAGGTGAGCACCCCCACCTCTCTGAGCCTTGTTCAAGCAGAATGGAAACATCTTCCCTTCCCAATTTGGTGGATTTTATTATCTTTTTGGTTGTAACAGAACAAGGAACTGCTCTATATTTAAATATCCTCGGAGAGCTGCACAGGTGCTGTTAGAAACATTTAGATCTGAGATTTATGTCGTGTGAGCTTTCAAACTGGCAGCCTGTGCTTTGCCATTAAAATTTAATTCCCATTGTCCTGATTTCCCACTCCCTGCCTGGGGCAGTGCTGGTTATGGATTTCCCTCCCCCTTGCAGGGGTTGGCCCCGGCTGCACGGATGAGACTCTGCTCTCTGCCATTGCCAGTGCCCTGCACACCAGCACCATGCCCATCACTGGCCAGCTCTCTGCAGCTGTGGAGAAGAACCCTGGGGTCTGGCTGAACACCTCCCAGCCTCTCTGCAAAGCCTTCATGGTGACAGATGAAGACATTAGGTATGAACTGGAAATTGCACTTGCTGTCCTGAAACGAGGTCCTTGTGCTGAAACAGTGCTTTTCTTTTCTTTCTAAGTGTCTGATGGAGCCCTGTGGCTTGGGAATTAATTTGAATGGCTCTCTAGCAATGGAGTAGACAAAAATTGTTACCTTAGGCTCAGTTGTGTGCTTAAAGCCCACTATTTTTTTTTTTGCCCTGCTTAGTTACTCTGGAGTTTCAGGCTGATGTTTGTTTTTCATGTTTCCTTTTATTGAAAGAAGTGTCTGAGGCACCTCTGAGCAGAGATGGGATTGGGGGAAATCCTCAACAGTGGGATTGAATTCTCTTCACCTTCCTCTGTGTCAGTAAATGAATTAAATAAAATTAATGGATTGACCAAATGCAAGCCCTGCTGGTTGTGGTGACAATGGACAAGGATTGAGTTTATTCTGCTATGGGTTGCTTTAGTAATGAAATATTGTTAAATCAGAACTGGTCAAACTCAGCTTTAGGCTTTTGATGGAGAACTGAACATACCAAAAGCCTGCAGCATCCAATTTGCATTCCTGAAGTGTTTAAAGGCAGTCCTTGCTTTGGCTGCTTGATAAATCCTTTAGAACTGCAGGATGACTTTTCTGGGCTTGATTAAGATATAAATGACCAGGAAAAAGAGTCTGTTTATAACTTTGATGTCCTGTGGCTGAGCTGAAATAGGAGCCCCATGAGCTGCTGATTGTTGATCACTTCTTTGCTGTGTCTTTGACTTCTTAGGGTTGGGACTCAGAAGGAAAATGAGCAGAAGGAAATGGCCTGAAACTTAATTTTCTCCAGTCTTATTTTTGAAAGTCTGTGCAGGGTATCTATGACTTACTAGATATTGGTACTAGGAATTGAAAATTAGCATTAGACCTAAAAAAAAAAGTCAGCTGCTAGATTAGCCAAATTTCAGCCAAAAATCATCGGGTGCAGGACTCATAATACAAATATTGGACAAATTTTTGAAGTGTTTTCCATTTTCACTTACAGTACAATGCCAGGTGGGGTTTTGTGGGTTTTTTGTTGGTTTTTTGGCTTTTTTATAATGGAGTTCTTAGAGGGCTTTTCCAGTCCATGCTTGTCTCATATTGGAGAGATTGGAGACTCTTTTGCCTTGACAGAGGCAGGCTTGGGGGCTGATGTTGGGTGTCCCTGGTTTTGGGCAGGAAGCAGGAGGAGCTGGTGCAGCAGGTGAGGAAGAGGCTGGAGGAGGCCCTGATGGCTGACATGCTGGCCCATGTGGAGGAGATTGCCAGAGATGGGGAGCCTCCCTCGGAGAAAGAAGGAGCAGAGGAAGAAGGAGAAGAAGAGGAGGAGGAGGAGGAGCAGGACCATGACCAGGAGATGGAGAATGTATAGTCCAGGTAAGGTGAGAGCACTGTGTCTCACCTTAAACATTGTAGTCAGGAAAGTTTTAAGAAGGAATCATAAATAATTGATGGATCTTTGCTTTTTAGCCTGTGCTGTGAAAGGTGTGGTGGCCTTGGGTCAGGAATGGGGGAGGTGGGTGTGAGACCCTGCCTGCAGAGCTGCCCCAGCCCTGGGGAACAACATCAGGAGGATGTGGAGCTGCTGGAGCCAGTCCAGAGGAGGCCACAGAGATGCTCCCAGGGCTGGAGCCCCTCTGCTCTGGGGACAGGCTGGGGGACCTGGAGAAGAGAAGGCTCCAAGGAGAGCTCAGAGCCCCTTGCAGGGCCTAAAGGGGCTCCAGGAGAGCTGGAGAGGGACTGGGGACAAGGGATGGAGGGACAGGACACAGGGAATGGCTTCCCACTGCCAGAGGGCAGGGCTAGATGGGATATTGGGCAGGAACTGTTCCCTGTGAGGGTGAGCAGGCCCTGGCACAGGGTGCCCAGAGCAACTGTGGCTGCCCCTGGAACCCTGGAAGTGTCTAAGGCTGGGGAAGAGTCTGGACCAGGAGCGGCTGGGGGGGCTCAGCCTGGAGAAAGGGAGGCTCAGGGTTCAGCCCCAGCTGTCTCAGCTTGTCTCCATAGGAAAGGTTCTCCAGCCATGGGATCAGCTTAGTGGCCTCCTCTGGAGCTTCTGAGACAAGAATCAAGAATGTGGTGAGGGGAAAAAAGGGACTTCTTAGGGTGAATAGCAGAAGAGCTCCTTTGGAGGGAATGGGGTTTTTAGGTAGGAGGAAAATTTGTTTTGTTCAGCAGTCCTTGAAGCTTGAAGATTGATTATAATGTGCAATTTCCTTGGCCGTCAGGAGATCCCATCTTATATCTGGGCTCTTTTTTCCCATTTCCCATATCACCAACAGTAGCTTTATTTGTACAGTGAATACCTTAAACTCCTTTCTGCTATAGAGATCTGGCAACAGGCAGGAGCCAGAACAAACTGACTGCTGCAGGTGAAATCCAGGAGATAAAGACATGGATGTGTTGTGACAGTGGGATTTCTTCTTTTAGGAAAAGATACAAAAGTTCTTTTTGAGTTACAAGGTCCTTTTTTTTCCTCTTTCAGGGAGTTCCATCTAAGGATTCCCAGTATAAACCCACTCAGCAGAGTCAGCACAACCATTCACAGAGCCAAGAGTGCACCACCAGTCCAACTGTACCCCAGAGCCTTTGGATGGACTTCAGAAAACGTGGAAGCTGATGGTTCATTCATTGCTGGGGAGTTTTGCAGATGGAACTTGACTAAACTCTACTCCCCTTCCTTTTTCTAAAGGGGTAGGGTGATTGGGAATGCAAAAGTGGGAGGGGATAAAGGAATATCATGTGGTGGGAGGGAAAATCCTAGGAACTGAATTTGCTGGTTTTTTGGGGGGTTTTTTGGGTTTTTTGGGGTTGGTTTTTTTTTGATATTACTCTTTGTGGGTCAGTGCTGGGTGATACATTTTTAAGCTTTTCTATCAAAGTACTTTTAATGACCCACAAAAGCAATTTTCTCTCTAACCCGAGGGAGCGAGATGCTGTTTCACTCCTTGGCTACTCTGCTGTGGGCTACCTGTTGTACCTGACTGTAGGGAGGTAATTTCATGTCGTGAATGGTTCATTCCATGTGTGAATTCCAGTCACTGAATTGCCATTTCCTCACAAGACCACATTGGTCTTGAAGTGTAGTCTCAGAGCTGAGTTGCCAGTGCCTCTCCCACCTGAGCTTGGGTGAGGAGGGGAAGCTGCACTCGAGGACTTGGGCTGCCAGCTCTGGCAATTGGGGGTTTTGGTTATTCCACACCACGGTTTGGACACAGAGCTCTGTGTGTCCAGACATTCTGAACAGAGTCTTGGAGGCAAATATACCCAGCCTGAGGTATATTTTACTTTGATTTGAGTCCAGTCAGGAGGACTTTCTCAACTAGGGATGGAAGGATGACTCATTTCTGACTGATAATGGGGAAAACTTCATCCTTTTTCTCTTTTGGTGCCAAGAACCTGCCCTCTGTTCCTCAGTGTAGAGGGAAGGGGATCCATTCCAACAGGTGTGGTTACACACCTGCTTTTGTGTGCAGTAATGTTCTCACCTCTTTTAAAAAAAAAAAAAAAAAGAAAGGAAAAAGGTTGATTTTTCTATAATTGATATCTAAAAAAGGAATTTAAAGCTTTTTATTAAGTATTGAATCTTTCTTATTTGCATGTGCAGTGAAGTGACCAGCATTTTGTGTCGAAAATTGAACTGATGTGAAACCTGCCTTAATGTGTTTATAAGTATTTGGCTTCACCATGGGTACCTTGATTGATTCCTCAGTCTCATCCAGTACATTTTTGAGCATATTGGGGTGACTTGTGGCTAAAAATGGATTTCTCTGGAAAGGGAGACAAGGAGAGGGGAGGAAGATGAGAGCTGATAGCTTGGGGAATGTGTTGACTGGGTTGCAAAAGTTATTTTAGTCTTAGGGTATCCACTGCGTAATCCATGCGTGGACGTCTCGGCTGAGAGAACACTACAAAGTGGTGGATTAAATATTGTGCCACCAATCAGTTGTACAAGTTATTGGTATCCCAAAACTTGGGGAAGAGAGTAGCTCCCTGAGCCTTTATTGTGTGAGAAAGATTAGCAGGGACAGCCAGGGGCTGGGGAATTGCCTCTGGGAGTAGTGCAGCTTAGTGATCCCTGAAAAACATCCCGTGCCAAGGTGATTGATCCTGTATTCACTCTTTTCTTAAAGGTTTGAAAATATGAAATTGGTTGATATTGCTCATTTGAGTACTGCAAGGAGACTGAATTGTACTTTGCTGCTGCTCTGCCAGGTGCTGCTTTGGGGAGCTTCACCTGGTCCTGCAGGCAGTGACCATTATTTTCCTTTCTGAGCAGTCTGTTACAGTTATTACTCTGTAAATCTGTCCTCTTGTAAGTCATGGTGTTGAATTAAATGTTTCTCACAAAGAAGAGGTTTTTCTAGTTTGCCTCAAGCCCTATCCTGGAGTTTTGTGCTCTGCACTTTCCACTTCTCCCAAAGGAGATGCTCTGGGAGTTCTGTTCTGGGCTCCACTCTGAGATTTGGATCTTGACATCTGGGGCCTGGCAGAGGGGGATGTGGAGGGAAACTCATGGAAAGCAGTTCATTCTTTTTGTAGAATCCTCTCCCGTGTCCTCACCAAGGGAGAGGCTGCCAGGCTGTCTCATCTCTTGTGCAGGTTGGTGATAGAGAGTCACAGAATTATTAAGGTGGGAAAAGATCTTTAGGTTAATCAAGTCCAACCATCAGTCCAGCACCACCACATTCACCACTAAACCAAGTGCCACATCCACACTGCTTTTGAACACTCCCAGGGATGATGACTTCCACCACTGCCCTGGGCAGCCTATGCTGGGGCTGGACAACCCTTTCTGTGGAAAAAAATAATAAATCCAAATATCCAATCTAAACCTCTCCTGGTGCAACTTAAGTTTATTCCCATAAGGCCCTTTGAATCTCAACTCCAGCAGTTCATGTCCTACACCAGGGGTGTCCTTGTGGCCAGGGCAGTTTTATTCTGATACTGTGTCTGTTTTAAAACTTGTTTAGTATCTGGTGATTTTTCTACTTTTACATTAATCTAAACATACCATAATTGTAGGTAGAACCCTAACACAGGTGACTGAGATGTTGGTCCTCCAATTTTGACACACTGCATATCAGATTTAAATTGCTGCCAACTCTCTTGTTTCCCCCTCTGCTTTCCCTGTCCAACTCTTTCCTTCAGTTTACAAAGTTTGTTCATGTTTTCATTGATATGGAGGAGTTGCTTGTGCAAAGTGCCAGAAAGGGGCCCAGGACTCCTCTCACAGCCAAAGAAAGTGAAATAACTTTACCTGCTTACCAAGGTAAGGAAATACGTATTTTCACTGACCATGATGTCTTTTTCATGTTGCTGCAACAACAATTGGATTCATTTGTTTTATCTCAGCCCTGGACATGACTGACAGGCATAAAGTGTCTGCCATCATCAAATCTATTGCCAGGGTGGAGAGAGCAGCTTGTTTGAGATATAATTTGTTAAGCACGTGATTAGTAAATAATGTACTTGAAAGCAATTGAGTGAAATTGGGGCAAAGCTTATATTTCATTAATTAATATTCTCTCCTGCATAGGGTGTTGGTGGCTACAGTTTGTTCCCACTTTGTTTTACAAAACTTCAAGATTTAAACAGAATGTCATCCTGCTGTTTGGGGAGTGTTATTTTTATTGAATTCTAGCTGGATTAAATTTTGTGCAGACCATAGAATGAATTGGAATGGATATTGGTGCAGCCTGGATTTGGCCAGCAGAGCTCTTGGAGGTGGTTCTGCCCAGGAAAAGCTGGCTCAATTCACATCTGAAATTGTACTTGCTGAACTGGCTGTTGAGCAAGGAGAGGGAGGAGTTTTCTTGCTTGTAAGCTGAGTACATCAGGAAGGGAAGAGAGTCAGGGATGACATGGCTGGACTCTGGGAATGCAGGCATGTTAAACCCTGCCTGAGGAGGCTCTGATGTCATGGCTGGGAGTTCAGCTTGGAAAGGACCTTAAAGCCCATCCAGTGCCACCCCCTGCCATGGGCAGGGACACCTCCCACTGTCCCAGGCTGATCCAAGCCCCATCCAACCTGGCCTTGGGCACTGCCAGGGCTCCAGGGGCAGCCACAGCTGCTCTGGGCACCCTGTGCCAGGGCCTCCCCACCCTCCCAGGGAACAATTCCTGCCCAATATCCCATCTAAATACTCGTTGCTGCTCTGTGGGATATGAATGAAGCAGGACACCTGGAAGGACTCCTGAGTCATGTGCTTTTGTCTTGCTTTAAGGAGGGGCCATTCTGTCTAGACTGATACTCCTGGTCCTTGGAAAGAGTGTGGGATAATGTGTTTAAAGGGGGAGGAGGCAAGAGAATGTTTAATGAACAAAAAGTAAGTGTTTTGGTAATAACTCTCCAGTCAGGAAATCCTAGTTATTTGGGATTATGTGCATAAGAACAATCTCCAAGAGTCCAGATGCCCATGCAAATACTTGGATAATACCACTTCTTCCCTATCACATAAAATGCATTTTCCTAGCTGTTGTCACTCTGAACAGGAATTTCTGCATCCTCTGGAATTACTCCAGACTTTGGGGTCGGTTGAGGTTCCTGGTGTTGCCTATTTTACCTTCCTGCTTTAATGAAACACAGCCATGGGAAGGTGGTGTCCTAATTCTGCAGCACAGAAAATAATGTCCTCTATGGGCTGTAGTGAGCTAAAAACTTGGATTTGTTCTCAGATTAGCAGGGATCAACTTGAATTAATGAGGGAAAACCGTTCTCCCCCTCCTCCCCAGGCTGATCCCGTGAGTAGCTGGAGTGGAGGAGAGAACAGCACAGGACAGTGTGTGCTAAATGGTATTTACAGTGACAGAACATTTGGGAGGGTGGGGAGAGAAAAACGTTTTGAACTCCAGAATGACCCACCAAATGCACTTGAAATTGTCAGGGCATTGCTTAGCAATCTCATGTAGTATTGCTAATTTCTTTCCAATGTCCATAACTACTGCTGATAACTAATAACAATAACTACTAGTAGGAAATAATATTGACCTCCAATGGGGAAGCTTTTAGTTAATTCCTTAAATAAATCCCTTAAGGGATTTTTCTTACCTTGCAGAGTCACAAACAGCAGTAGTTGGAGACTGCACAGAACTGGGCAATTAGTCACCTGAACAGGTTTGTCTTCAGTGGCAAAATTCAGAAATGCTTTGCTGAAGAAATCCGGTTTCATTTGCATTTCCAAATGACAAGTTTTCGGATACATAGAATCCCAGAATAGATTGGGTTGGAAGGGACCTTAAAGCCCATCCANGGGGCAGCCATAGCTGCTCTGGGCACCCTGTGCCAGGGCCTCCCCACCCTCGCAGGGAACAATTCCTTCCCAATATCCCATCCAGCCCTGCCCTCTGGCAGTGGGAAGCCATTCCCTGTGTCCTGTCCCTCCATCCCTTGTCCCAAGTCCCTCTCCAGCTCTCCTGGAGCCCCTTTAGGCCCTGCAAGGGGCTCTGAGCTCTCCCTGGACCCTTCTCCTCTCCAGGAGAACACACCTAGCCTGGCTCCAGAGCAGAGGGGCTCCAGCCCTGGGAGCATCTCTGTGGCCTCCTCTGGACTGGCTCCAGCAGCTCCATGTCCTCCTGATGTTGTGGGCCCAGAGCTGGACACAGTGTTCCAGGTGAGGTATAGGCCCTCAAGCTTGAGCTTTTTTTGGAAAAAGGTGAATCCTAAAAAGTTCCTCTGTGGTTTTGTTTGCAAGATGAGTCCAGTTCTTTGTACTGGGCACGTTTTGTGGGGTTTAGTGATCTGGAGGGCTGTAAAACCTGAAAGCGTGGTGTACCACCTTTTATTTTTTCATGCTCTTGTCTGATCTGCAATTAATTCTTAGCTTTCCATCAAGTTGGTTTCTCCACAACTCCATAGTCATTACCTGACAGCTCAGTTCTTCATTCATCTAATGCATGAAAAGGAGCCCTTTGCTAATGGCTTCCCCCAAGGTGCCTCTTTCATGTCCTGCTGTAGGGAGGGAGTCTCTGAAGGTGCTGTGGTGAGGATGCCAAGAGTAACAGGGAAAAGGCTGCTGGGCCTGGTGGTGCTGAGGGATCACCGTGGGCCTGGCTTTGGGTGACCTCAGCTGTAGCCTGTGCCTCTACTGCAGTTGTGGCACATCTCAGTGACATTGAGCCTTGTCACCTTGAGCTGTCCCCACATGCTGTTCCCTCAGTCAGCGACTTTGTGGGATGATTGATCTCAGGCTGAGGTCATCTTTCAAGTTCCAGATCTTGTCAATCTGTCTGGCTCCACCCACATGCAGTGATTCAGCTCCTGATGAGCTGAAATATTCCGTTTAAGCCTTCCCACACAGAGTAAGGGCTTTTTTGTGACTGCTCGGAGCTGCAGCACCTCTTCTGTGCTATGCTCCAAGCCTGTGCTTTCTGCATGGTATTTGCATGTGCTTGGAGAGCTGCAGAAAGTAGAGTGACCTCCTAAAGAGGAGAAGAGCAGCTATAATCATTCTTTAAAAATATTTTTTCCTCTAAATGTTGGATCCCACTTTATAGAATTTGGCTGATGTGCTGTGATTTAGGCAAATGGTAAAATTTGAGAGCAGCCCTGAGGAGAA
>VZTR01019449.1:117477-128054 GCA_013400775.1 Chaetops frenatus | reverse complement strand
TTGAATCAGGGTGAAAGGTTGCTTCACCTCTCTCAATTTTCTCAAGCTCCTGATTGAGACTGCATTTTGGGTCACGTGATGAGGGCTAGATAAGGATGGAGAGAAAAGGGGGAATACATACCTGAAAATGAAGCTACACTATGAGGATAGACTTCTGGTCATCATCGACATAGAATAACACATTTCACAGCATGGTCACTTTCTGCATGATGCCTTTTTGGAAAAAATATCAGCAGGTTATTAGTGGTCCATGGTAGTATGTCAGTTAAAATTTAAAAAAAAAAAAAAAAATCTTGTTTGTAGAACTGATTGAAGCTTTTTGAACTATCTGACAGAGACAGCAGTGAGTAGGTCTATATCTGAGGATTTTTCTGAACTTCTAGAATTTCTAATTGTGAAGAAAGTATCAAAAACATGGATAATGTAATGTATGAGGCTGTGCGCATTTGAAACCAGGTGAAAGTCACTGCACCGCATTGTTCCATCCATATGAATGGGGTTAAATACCCACAGCCAGCATCTCATTTTTATTTCATTTGTCTTTGAAAGAAAACTTTAATGAAGATAGCAATTCCTCTCGCTTAGCAAAATATTTGTTTATGAAGTCATGTAGCTGAAATCAGATTTGCTTAGTTTACTGTGGATACCCTGGAAGGGTGCCCCCTATGTTCTGGCTTCTCCCATGGAAAGACCAAGGACCCAGACATCAGTTACCCCACTTCCATTCCCCTTGCCTGCCCTATATGGCCAAATTCCAAGTTCTGTAACCCCACTGGTTAATGGCCCGTTGATTCCTGTCCCCCAGCCACTCCTTCCCTGTCCTCCCATTGGCCCTCATACCCTGTCCCCTCCTATGTACCACCCCCAGGCCCTCAGACCATTGGACCCTGATGCTCTCCCCGCCCCTTGCCTTCCCGGGATAAAACCCTGAGACTCTCCCAGCTCTGTGTTCTTCGTTCCCGCCCCTTCCAGTCTGTGGATGGGTGTTGAGGTCCGACACTGTGTAGGCCTCGACCTCCACCACTAATAAACGCTGCTGGGAACCCCTGCAAAGACCCCTCCTGTCTCCTTATTTCCTCCGGCTGTGCGTGCCAGAGTGGTGAGCCCCCTCCGCCCGACCGGAGCGCCTCCCGTCGCCGGTAGAGACACTTGCAGGAAGGTTGTGATTGCTGAGCAGCCTGCACCCAGGCCACAGCAGTTTACTGTTGCACAGGACCACGTGTGAGGTCCCCAGTGGGAAATCTGTGGTTTGTAAGTAGTAAAAGCGGTTACTCCACTGAGCTAAAAAAAAGGAGCCTGTTGTATTTGTGTTTAAGAGGATATCTGTAAGCAGATATTACAGTGATATTCGGTTTAACTTTGTTTCAGTAGGAAATAATACATCTATTTTTGCATGTGTCTGTGCAATGATTTCTGAGTCTCCTTTCAGTCTAAACTTCTGTGCACCAAATTTGACAAAGACACAGAGGCCTGATGGCCATTAGATCCTTACAAACCTCGTGGGTCAGAAACAGGGTAAGGGTGGGAAACATACTTGTGTCTCCACATAGAGAGGGACTGTTTGGAGAAACAACATATTTGCATAAGATGTCTTAAATGCTGGAAAAGCTTTAGTGAGTGCTTACCCTTTCCTGGCAACAGAATCCAATCATAACACAAAATTCTAGGAATGTATATCAAGTAACCATTTTAAAACCAGAAAGTCTTTCACTTAGGACTTTAGCCAGGATTTCAACCTAGAGCTTTTTGACTAGAAATGACATATTTATGATATCTTGTTTAAAATCAATCAACTTTTTTTTAGAATTCAGGATTCACTAGGGCAATGCAAGAAAAAAAAAACAAAACAGGAGTATAATAAAAGCATGTGCAATTTACACTAAGATATAAAAGTAATGTAACACAGCTCTTGGGAAATGAAATTCTTGGGAAAAAGGAAGATGGAAAAAGAAGGACTATGTTGGCTGGATTTTATTTCTACATTTTTACTATTGCTATAAAAGCATTTAGCTGACAGAAATGTTAATGTCCAATACAAGACATAGTTTTCATATGTACTGTTCCCATGTCATTTACCTCACAATCTTTTTTCAACTTCTCTTAATACTGGCCATTTATAAATCAAATCTATTAGCTACTAAATACAATAGTTTAAAGAATACATTAGAATGCACTTAAAAGGATAAAAAATAATGATAAATATCAGGTGCATAAATTTAAGAACATTTATGAAAGGGATGCTCCTGGAAGACAATAGAAGTCCTCCTAAGGACTTTAAAAGAAAACATTAGTAACAAAATAGGAACTTCTGTTGCTTAACATAAAAGGATGGATAATTTAGTCGTCTGAGAGAGGCACACTGACCACCAGGTCTCAAAGTGCTATGGAAGAGTCAAGGATGCATAAAAAATCCTCTCGTTTTTGTAACCTTCCTGGGTTTATAGCCCTTAATTTTTAAAAATAAAAAATGACAACAACAGCAACAAAACCCCAAAACAACAAAGACCAAAACATAACCTCAGTTACTGCAGTATTTATATTTTTCTGTTCTCCTCTAGTCTGAACTGGAATGAAGTGATTTTCTACACTCGGCTTAGCTGTGTGAGGAAGGTCTCATAATGCTTTGCCTAAAGCTCTGATGATGTGTTATAAATATCAGCCTCCGTCACACAGAGACCATGATGGACTGCAGAAGCTACAAAAATATCTATCAGCACTTTGTTTCTCTCATGTTCCAGTCAAAAATTCCCTGCAGGCAGCCTTTCCTGCCGTATTGGAGATAATACTTGTCCTTGGGTGTTGGTCTGAAGGCTCACTGAGCATACAGACTTTTACTGCTGTGATGGAACGTATCCCAAAAGTGGCATGAGCAGGGAGTATGACGTCTGTCTTCTTACATGGGCACTTACTTTGCACATGATTGTCTGGAGCAAGATTTCTGGACAGGAGAGAGTTTCCTGGAGTGTCAGAGGAAAAGCAGGAAGGCATGATACCCATGGGAAATAAAGGGAGAAGGTAGTGTTCAGGTCATTCAGGTGTGAAGAGTGAAGGGGCATTTCTGGCTGAAGGTTTCTAATTCTCATCGAGCAAGTTGCAACTCACAAATCCCACCTGCCCATATACTTCTTATGCCCCTGTAGTGTACAGAACCTTGTAGTGGAGACAGGGTCTAGCAAAGACAGCAGGGGCAACTGCAGGAGCTGCTGACTAAGTGTTCTCTATCCTTGCTTCCCATTCAACCTCTTTATATGGGATGAGAATTTATATTCAGGTCAGTGTGCCAGACTATGTCAGTGTCTGTTTTTCCACATTTGGGCAGAGACTTTCTGCTGGCATGTATAGCTGTTAAATCTAGGAAGGTGTCAGCTGCCTCTGCCAGTATTTTAAAAGTGAGCTGTCTTCATCATCTTAGAAATTTTTTTGTGTGGTTTTTTTTTTTTGTTTGTTTGGTTGGTTGCCTTTTTTTTTTTTTTTTTTTTTTTTTTTTTTTTTGCAATGAGGGTGTTGATCATTTTCTCCCTTAAAATTCAAGATTAAGGAGAAGAGAGAGAGAAAGAGAAAACAAAAAGAGCAATATATCCCCCCCACACCAAAAAAATACACAGAAGACAATGTACTTTGATTTTCAAGGTCGTTGTGAAAGAAGAAGGGTAGCGTGATAATTCACATCTGCTTTCTTACAGACGTAATGGAAACTAAAACATCCTAGCTTAGATATTGTTAAAGAGCTTGCACAGCAGCCACTGACACTGGTGATTCATAAGCAATGCTATCTCCTCAGCCAAAGCCTCCCTCTGATTTATGAAGTGCTGTTTCTTCTTAGTGGTGAAGTGCAAAAGCTCCTGCTCTCCTGAAGTCATTAAAGGCTACTTGTCTCTCTGGCTGGCAGTCAGACTGCCCATAGCACAGTTACATCCATGCACCACACACAGATTTTATCTCATGAAGACAGTGTCCAGCCTGGTCACAGGTGCCTACTATCAAACAGCTGCAATGTTCAATGCAGACTCTGTAACTCTTACACAGGTTCATTTTGTCGAGTTATCTTTAGGAGGCTGGATGTCCTAGCATGTTTCCATGTCTTCATGGAAATCTTTTTCCATGAAGGGCATCTGTGCTATTTGTCTTTGCTTTTTGCACTAATTCCTATGGAATATATGGAATATAAAGAATGGTAAAGAAAAAAGTCCAGAACTTGAAGGACCTGGTACATCACCCAAAGGATTAGCATGAGAAAAAGGATCCCTTTCACAGGTAATTAAATGGCTCTAAAAGCCTGACAAGCAGAATATGAACCTGGCGTGGTAGGAGTAGAGCGAGTTCACAGATGTGTCAGGGGTGCTGCAAACTCAGAAAGAGAAACAGGACTCTGAGTTTCCAGATAGTGGTCTCAGTCTCTTGGCTTGGTTAACAGCTCAGTTAGCTTTGCCTCACTACTGGAGTTGAATTGCTAAATATTTCCCACTTTTTTCCTCTCATCTGCTTCTAATAAGAGGACAATGAATGTTTAGTGTCTATGCTGTATTTTGTATTCTCTACTGCCGTGGCTCAAAGAAACCAGTGTGTTTGAAACATAGGTTTTTGTCATTATAAGAGAACAGTTCATTGAGTACACATTAAAAAGCTTTGAGTTTATGTACAAAAAAAAGATGCCCAAAAATACATGGAAGATCTCCTAGCAGAACAACTGACAAAACAATAATAAAACAGTGCAGTATTAGGTCACTAAAAAAAAAATAGAAAAACAAATTGTTGGGAAGACAGCATTTTGGTGGTGGTGGTGGTTAGTTTGAAAGCATTTTAATGAAATATAGTTTCTCAAACAAGATAAAACAGGGGGTGGGGGGGAACCCAAGCAGTATTTTGTGCAGAACAGATGTCTATTAACTATATTTAAGCACTTTCGCCCAGTAGAGGGCAGAGTGACAATGCCGTAAAAGCAGGAGCTGGCAGCAAGTGTTGGGAAGCAGTTTTCTCAAAGGAATGATGCCGGCCCTGCTCTGACGTGTCAGTGAGTACCCCAGCTCCTGCTGGCTGCAGCCTGACTTCCGTGGGTGCAGCACCACTAGAAAGTGCTTCTGAGGTTTCCTGAGGCATCTGGAAGGAAATGCCGCAGCCTTTTATACCAGTATATTCTATCCATGTTTTCCAACAGTGTGCAGCTAAACGCAGCTAAAAATGTGTTCAAGCAGAGCCAATACTGTTTCTCCTGGTAGCAGCAGTGATGCTGGCCTCTTCCATTTTATGCAGTACATCTGGGACTGTGTTACAATATTCCCCTTTTTCTTCTCTTTGCAGTACTTGATTAAAATTTATTTGGCAGATGTGGAATCCTACACTGCTTAATGGTATCACTATAAATATTTCTTCTTAACTGAGAAATAAAAGCACTTTGGCAGCAGGGAAGAAGTAATTTTCTTACTGCACCTTGTAACTGCACTCAGTAGAAAATGATGTTCTATTACAGTTACAGCATCTCTTTGAATGCAGAGTACAGACAGCAGAGGCACTGCACCATTGAGACAGAGATGGTATCTTTCTGCTGCTGGAAAGGGAGCTTACAACCTGGAGTTACAATTACTTGAACTGGAAGAGGACAGGGAAGCAAGGTCAGCTTGGCTCAAGTTTACAGACAGAGAAGTGCCTGATCTTGGTTGCTCCAAGCCTGGTTTGGTTATGAAAACCTTCGTAGAATATTGCTTTTATCCCATTTCCTTAAAAGAAGATGAAATGGAGCTGCCAGCAAGGGTAATGCAGCAGTGGACAGTAGTGAAACGAGGTGTTCTTGCACAGGATGAGAGTCAACTACCATGGAGTGAATGCACTTTTACAGGCACGGGCCAGAAACAGCTCCAGTGAAAGTGTCTGAAGAAGAACAGGTGGAAACACTAGGTGAAGTTAAGGTAAAAATAAAGGGAAAATAATAATTTCATTCAAAAGCCAGCACCCATCCCATCTGTGTGAAGCCATTCAAGCCCTCCCTTGAGTGAGTTAAAAACAGTTGTCATAGCCTTAGCAACAAGGTGGTTGAATTCTTACATATAGCAAATAGCAACCACTTGAGCATGTTATTCTGACCCTTATGTACCCATCATGGCTCATTAACCTGGAGCAGAATTGGGCTAAATGTGGCACCTGATTTACCTGAATAATTGTGTTAACAGGCATTTCTATCTAAAAAAACACTATAGAAAACATAAATGGGGCAATCCTTGAAATATCAGCTGAATGAATGTTACTGTTAAAATGTAAGTGATTGGGACCAAATTCAACAAACATTTGTAACTTCAGTCTTTACATTCACGTAGTTGAGATAGCCCAGCTCAAGCACCTTCTCACAGCAAGGAAGAAAAGAGCAGTGTGTTTATCTGGCAGTAGTGGGATTTATTTGGTTGCTTGGTTGCTTGGGTTTGGGTGGGGTTTTTTTTGTTTGTTTGTTTGTTTTCAGACTTGGGACACTGGAACTGTATATTATAAAATGAGGCTGAGATGAGTAATTCTGTCTATGCCAGAGGTGGGGGCCTTGCCTTTGATGTCAGCTTGTCTTATGTTTTGTACTGGTGAAACCATGGATAAAAGTAGACTGACTAACAGTGTCCTTATCTGTAACCCTGTAACCTTTGACTCTGTTGTGGTAGTTTCCCAAAGCCTGTGTGGCAGTATGCTTTACACCACCTTTGAAGATAGGGTTTGTTGAAGTGTGGTGCATCAGCTAGAAACAGAGACTGTGGCTATTCCAGGCTTTATATGAGCTCTTGTAGACAACAGGAAATACAAATACCCTGCTCCCAGTGAATAACCCTGCCTTTTAAATTACTATTTGTAAGAAAATTCCGGATTCTAGTCATGTTCCTAAAGCAGCTTTTAATATAGCATCCTGGTAGGATCTTCTCTGGAGAAGATAAAGCTTTCAGACTTTATAGCAAGTTCCAGTACCTAAAGGGGCCTACAAGAGAGCTGGAGAGGGACTTCTCCCAAGGGCATGTAGTGGTCAGATACGTAAATTGAAGGATAGGTTTAGATTAGGTATTAGGAAGACATTTCTTATGTACAAAGATGGTGAGGTCCTGCAACAAGTTGCCCACAGAAGCTGTGGATGTCCCATCCCTGGCAGTGTTCAAAGACAGGTTGGATGGAGCTCTGAACTGCCTGGTCCAGTGAAAGGTGTCCCTGCCCATGGCAGAGCGACTGGAACTGCTTGACTTTTAAGGTTTCTTCCAACCCAAAGAATTCTATGATTCTATAATGCAGCTTGATCATCCAAGGGTTTTGGATCAGGCCCAGGATTGGGGCTACCCTGCTCCGTGAGGGAAAACATGAGGGAGAGGCGACCAGGATGAGGTAACAAACGTGCACAGTCTGGAGAGCAGTGCTGTGAGTGCTAGAAAGTGCATCTGAAAGGAGGCTCCTAACCAAAAAGTAGTCATAGAAGGGCGTAATAATTATATGAATGTAGACCTTCCTCTGCTTCTGCCTCCGTTCCCATTTATAACACATAAATACTATGTTTGTGACTTAAACAAATCTAAAACAAATGTAGTAGGCCTCCAAGCAGGTAAGATGTTTTTCCTCCCTCTGTGCTTCATCCCTTGCGAGCAGTGAAAAAGCGTTTTGGATCCCACAGATTTGAAATTCCACCCTGCCTAAGTAATTACATCAAAAAATTGCAATAAAAGAAAAAAACCAACAACCTAACCCCTGCTATTGTCATCTGCAGTCTTGAAACACTCCATTTACTGACTTGGAGGATGATTTTTTACAATGCACTGGTGCTTCTCAAATGGTCCCTGAAAGCTTCTCAGTGGGACTAGCCAGCTATCAGCAAATTCTAAAACAATTCCAACTATAACATACAGTAACAAATGCAAAGTACAGCATAACTCATATCTCTAAATTATAAAAATACCATCCAAATTTATGGGGTTGTGCTCATTGAGATAAAGTGTAGCTAATATTAAAGCTGCTTCTGTACTACAACTTCCAGTGCCCCAGGTCTAGGAAACGTGGTTGTAAATGGGATGAATTCTGGATGCTCCCCAATATCCAGTGCCTTTGTAGTATTTGAAACGAAATTATTCTGGTGCAACAGAGTGCTCCACTGCCTTAAAGGTACTGAAAATAGAACAGCATTTACCTGTTTATTTAAGGGAATAAGAGAGTGTTTTTATTCCAATATTAACTCTTGCATTAGGGAGACATTAATTTTGTCAGAGATAATTGAAAACCTGTGACTGTAGGTCTTTATTCTGCTTTTAACTGTGTCTCTAGGTCTTCATAAACCCAATAAGAGCCAGGTATGAGCTGTAAATATAGAATTTGGCTGTATGCTTCTTAGTTTTTTTTATTTTATGCAGCAGATAGGTGCAAGCTTCTACCCCAGCCTCACTGAAGTTCAGACTCTTCCTGGGCCTTCTGACTTACTTTATTCAAATGAAAATCCTGATTCTTTGCAGTCTTTTGCTGCCACCTTTTGCAAACATGTTCTGTTTGTCTCAGAGGCTGTGCTAAAAGAGCTCATGTTTGGGGCTCTGTGTCTTACTGTTGGGTGAGTGACTGGGAAACTGCAACTAGACTACAGCTCCACATGTTGTGTGGGGAGAATGAATGGGCTCATTTCCAAGCACTAAGTCTTCCCTTGAGAATGGGAAATGTGAAGATACAGTTGTATTTATCAGTTTTGCTCCTAGGATGCATCCTGCTGTCCAAACCTGATTGTTGGACACCTTAGATATTGTCCATCTCCTTTCTTGACCAATTTACAGTGACTCTTTAGATGTAGGTTATCCTTCAAAATCACTATTTTCCTTACCTTCTTACCTTTCTGTAATGGCTTATGTATTTTGTACGTAGTGGAGGTTCCTTTATGTGTATGTATGTGTGAGTAGAAAACATAACTCAATATTAGACTCACAATCAAAGTATTGTTAGCTATGTTTGGCCAGAAAAGAAGTATATCCACTTTTTAAGCTGTTGGGAAGGGGAAAAAGGTCTATCTGGCAAAGCATTTAAAAGTGCCAAAGGGATTTGGTTTCTGGATGAGGAGCTAGTTTTTCCATTTCTAAACAAAATATCTATACTTTAAAATATATTTCAGGGGAATTGTTTCTGTATTAAGCACATCAGCCTTTTTTCAGTAAATGAGTTCCCCCTGGATGTGTTCAAAAATTGTATGGATGTGGCAGCTGGAGACATGGCTTAGTGGTGAACATGGTGGGGCTGGGTTAACTTCTGGACTTGATGATCTTGGATGTCTTTTCCAACCTTTATGATTCTATGATTATAAAGTACAGAGAAGAAGACAGATTAGGATTTATTTCAACTGTACTATAACATCTTTGGCACAGGAAAAACACTTTACAGTTGCTTTGCAAAGCCACTAGTACAATGGAAAACACTTTGCCATGCACAGTCCAGGCTGGTACTGCATATGAGCAATGAATAACAGAAGTACACTGCAGCTGAAGAAACTCCCAACTCTTCATCTGAACCAGCTTGCCAGTTTACAGAGCAAAGAGTAAGATTCTTTTATTTTGCCTGATTTTAATCAGGCATTTTAAGCAAAGTTTTTTAGTTCATTTTGCTTGCAGTATTCAGATGGACTGTTGTACCTTTTCCATTACTATTCCATTTGGATTTTTTCAGCCTATATAGCCATTACAGTCACAGGTAACTGAATAAGTTTAAAAATTGAAGGAGGATTTCTTTATAGATTCAGATCTGAATCGCTAATTATGACTAGAAATGTCATCTTTTTTTAATTGCTCTTACTTCTTAGAAGAAGAAAATTGGTAGTTCTGTTTCTGGTATGCTGCTAGAGTGTACCTTCCCAAGGTTCCAGTTACAATTGGGTGCAGATACTTAGCTGTTGTCATTGCTTCTTCATTGCCTGGTAGGCGTTGTCTCTCTGGGCATGTTTGGCAAAGAGACATAATTCTGCCTGTTTGCCAAAACGTAAACACTCTCATTTCAAAACTGAGTTTTGATTGCTGAATAGTATTTGTTATGTACACAGTGTAATTAAAGAGATAAATGTGAAAATAGGGCATAAATAAAATCTAACCTTTGTTCTAGATGCAGGTAACTGCAAGGGCTAAAGCAAACCCACTGTGAATTTTGTCCTGTTTTGTGAAACTGTGCCATGCTGTCTGTAAAGAACTATTTCTATCTTTGTGACAAAAAAAAATCTCAATTTATTTAAGAAAAACTGTTGCTCATTTTCCACTGAATTCACTATGCAAGCACACTCAGCATCATTTGTAGTTTATGAGGTAAATATATGTTGCAGGAAATACTTGTTGCCATTCAGTTTCACCAGGTGTTTACATGTGCCTTCCTTTAGCACACAGGTGACCTCCATCAGTCAGAGGACAAAGAATGACATGTACATATCTAGATGTGTTTAAGCACCACCTGGACTGTGGCCTGAAGTATTAGGAGTATGTTCCTGGTGTTATAACACTGCATTTCAGTTTTTCAGGCCTTTCTTAAACCACATAAATCAAATGGGGCTGTGTACATCAAGGATAAATAATAAGTTTTTTTTCTCATGCACAGAGCGAGGCTCAAAAGGACACCTT
>VZTR01019449.1:92017-106545 GCA_013400775.1 Chaetops frenatus | reverse complement strand
TTAAAAGATTGTTTGGGGTTTTTTTTTTTTTTTTTAGCCTGAAGATACGTTGGCTGAGCCAGTGGAAGCCCCCCCAACCATATTGTCTTATTTGGAAGAGAATGATTTCTCTGGAAATCACAGATCAGAAGAAACCTCAGAAGCAGCTAAATTTAAAGAACAAGGCACTGCCTCGGATTTTGGGGGCTTTTGGGGGGGTGGGATCATTTACATTCTCTGGTTTTGAGTCTGTCATTTCCCTGTGTATGGAAAGCCACTGTGATATTTTGGGTGCAGCCAGGAAAGGAAAATCCTGTGGTTTTGGACATCCTGTGTACTAGAAAAAAAATGGGCACATCAAGCATTTGGTCTTTGAAAGTGCAGTCTGTTAAACTGCAATTTATTAATAGCAGCAAAGGTAAAAGGCAACTACAGACACAGTTCAACACATCTCTACCACCATATAGGGGCTCATCTCAGACTAATTGTTACACATGCAAAGAATGGCTTTATCCTTCTATAGTGTGGAAGTTTCAGTCTATGAACTGTAATTCATAGTTGTAAATTTTTTAAAAATGTACTTGGATAAAACTAAGAAANNACTGACCTTAGGAGCTTCTACTGTGACAATCTACAACACCCCAGTAAAGTGCAAATGTTAGGCAAAGGGAATGAAAGGAGAAAAATCCTCTTTAAATCCTCTTTATTCGGCTTAGGTCAGTGAGAAGCATGGCATCCCTTGAGTTCATAGTCCTGCTGGCTCCAAAGCCACGTGGCATCTTTAAAAGGGATTTAAGATGGGTACTTATTTGATGACCTGATACAGTAAAGCACAGCCTTTCATGTAAAACTGAATCCTGCCACTGAATAAACAGCTATATCCTACTTCTATTGCCTCCAGAAGATGTGAATGTGCCTAGTGCACCAGTGGGGTATTTTGGGTGCAAGTGTAGGCAGCAAAGCTATAACAGCAAGGCATAACACAGTGAGGAATCCAGTTCTCCACTGCTAGGACAACTTCAGGGCACTCATAGAAAACAGAAAGGAAATCTAGTTATATTAATTAGGCCAAAGACAATCTTGCTATTTAAATTTCATACATATTTCAGGTAATACCAGTTGTAATTAACTCTTATTTTTTGTGTTACATGGATGACAAATCAGAAATAATTAGCCTAGAACTCAAGGAAAACACAATGATGCAATACAGTCCTTGACCTTAAAATAGACATTTGCTTTGTAATTTTACTCTCTTTACCCCTTTCTCTTTTTTCTTTTCTTTTAAAATTTTCAGAGTTGTAAAATGACTAATATTAGTATTTGGAAAGTATTTCAGTCATAATCTGTATATTTTCTTTTTTTATACAACTTGCAGCATCTCTCTATGATAAATATGGCTGGGCAGGTTTTGTTTTGCTCTCTCATTAATAAGTGATCATTTTATTTGGATTTAGCTGTCATGGAAACTGGACAAGGCAACAGTAAGTCTACCACTGTCACACAGAAAATGTTAAGAGAAGAAGATGGCTCTGGTGCTGGTGTTTTGCCAGGAGAAAGCAGAGAGGAGGTTTGTATAATGGTGTTCTCACATGCTTAATCTTTTTGTCCCAAGAACAGGAAATTTCGGACTTTGAAACATATTGCATTTGTAAGGTAGTGTGTAACCTGAATTCTGAGTGATTCTACAAATTAGAATTACATAGGTCACCCATTTGGAATCCTGTGAGCTACTGGAATTCTTGCCCTACTTATTGGTATATTTCAAAATAATCATCTGTCACTACATTTTTTATTAATTAACATTCCTAATCCACAGATTTTTCTAAGCAAAAAATAAATAATGACCTTTCCTTCCTCTTGCCTTGAGACTCTTAAACCAAAAGTCCATTCTTTTTATTACTTGAAATTACAGTCAGTTATGACAGCTTCTTTTTGCCAGAAAAGCACATGAATGCACACAGCATCATGAATGACAGAAATTTAGAATAAAATTTCTGCACTGTGTGTGTTTAGTTCAAGGGTTTAAGGTTGCTCCTTGCAGAGTCTTCTTTAGCTCCTGTGTTTACTGTGGTAAAATACAGCAAGTAGTGAAATATTAAGTTAAGGGTCATCTACTGGAGCTGACATAGAAAAAGTTTTAGTATTTCTTGGAGAACTTCCAAGTATAATTCCTCTAATATTTTTATACCTGCATAGATATCTTTTTTAAAGCAGAAATTCTAACATTAGTTTATATAAATAAATAGATAAATTAAATATCAGATAAACTTTTACTATCTTTTTTTTTTTTTTCATTTTTGGGCAATTTTTCTTTAATTCAGTCTTGATTTAAGAAGTTGACATTAAGCTTAAATTTATGGGGACAAGTAGTTTTGCTACTTACTTACCTTTACAAGTTTTCCTTAACCTTATTTCAATTTCTATAAATTTTTTCACTACACAGGTACCCAAGATGATTATATATTATAATAATGAACAATCTTTTAGAAAAATAAATTATAATAATAGTTTTAAAACATTGTTACTGCCACTTCTCTCTCAATTTTTGCTTGCACCCAGTGTTACTCTTGCCTAGGAGCAGAATCTAGTATTTGTTTTTGTTTAGTTTCATGCTATTAGTCACTGCCCAATGCTCCAATCTATCCTNTCTCTACTACCCCTCCTCAGGAAGCTGTAGAGAGCAGTGTAGTCACCCCTGAGCTTCCTTCTCTCCGAACTACATAAGCCCAGTATCCTTAGCTACTCCTCAGAGAAAATACCTGCCAGTCCCTTCCCCAGCTTTGTTGCCCTCCTCCGGATGCATTCAAAAACCTTCACATCCTTTCTACATGGTAGGTCTCACATGATACCCAATTGTGAAGCCATGCCAACAGTGAACACAGCAGGATAATCACCTCTTTGGACTGACTGTGTTTGATGCATACCAGGACATGGTTTGCCCTCTGTGCTGCTCAGGCTCACACTGCTGTATGATATCGAACCTGCTGCCAATCAGCAACCCTAGCTCCCTTATTGCAGAGCAGCTCTCCAGCCACTCCTCAACCAACTCAGACTTACATCGAGTGCTACTACATCCTAAATGCATTTCGACTTGTTAAATTTAATCCCTTTAATCACTGCCCAGTGCTCCAAGATACCCAGATCCCTCTGCAAGTCATCTTGTCCCTCAGGAGCACCAGCAGCACCTCCCAGTTTGGAATCATCAGCAAACTTGCTAATTGTGCATTCAAGCCTGCATCCAGGTCATTGATAAATACAGAGAACAGAACTGGCCCTAGAACGGAGTCCTGAGGAACACTGCTGGTAATCACTCACCAGCCACATGTGGCCCTGTTCACTGAAACCCTTAAGCTCTGCCTTTCAGCCAGATCTTCACCCAGTGCACCATGAACCCACTCATCCCACAGCTGGACAACTTGCCCCAAAGGATGCTGTGATGGACAGCATCAAAACCCTTGCAAAAACCCAGGGAGATAGCATCCACCTCTGTCTCTTCATCCTTCATGTGTGTGACTTCACCACAGAAGGATACCGAATTAGTTAAACAGGGCTTTTGCTTTGTGAGCCCAGGCTGAGTGTTGCTGGTAAGTACAGTGTTCTGTAAGTGCCTTTCAGTGGTACTTGGTATGATCTTCTCCTTAATTTTCCAGGAACTGAGGTTAGGTTAGGCTAACAGATCTGTAGTTCTGCTTCTTCCCTTTCACCCTTTCTGTAGACTGGAATAACACTGACTGTCTTCCAGTCAACAGGAACCTCCCCAGACCCTCAAGATCTTCAGTAGATGATTTGAGAGGGTCCTGCCATACCATCTGCTACCTCCTTCAGTACTCTAACACTGGATCAACAATCCTGTTATCTCATTCGGGCTACGATCTCTACCCACAGTTTAACTAAATAGGTTCTCTTCTCATGCTTTTCCAGATGGGAAAAAATTCTGTAATGAGTCCAAATAATAAAAAAAAATTGCTGGACTTTGGGACCTTTCCTTTGGGCAAAGCCCTGAACAGTCTTTTTAAAAAAATAAGCTTACAGTTCCCTTGTTGAAAGCTGTCATCCTGTTAACTTTAAAATGCTAGGAGAGTTACTATATTTCATCCCTCCTAGTTTCATTAGCTGCTAATGGAACTCAAAATATTTCATTGTTGATATAAAATGTGAGTAAATTCTAGGGCTTATTTCAAAATAAAATACTGACATGTTTTGTTCTGTATACTGGATTTTAATTTAATTATGTATTAATGCCCAAGCTTCATTCCTAGAAGGTCTTATTTTATTCCTGGAATATATAAATAATTCCTTTTGTTATTCTTGCTTTGTCTTGACCGAATAGTAATGTTCGGCAATATTTTAGTCTTGCTGTCATCCATTTTTTACTCTTTGTTATCATTGTTTNCTTTGTTTTGACCGAATAGTAATGTTCGGCAATATTTTAGTCTTGCTGTCTTCCATTTTTACTCTTTGTTATCATTGTTTCATCTTCTACCACTTTTTACCCAATATGTAACTCTCGTTTGTTAGAGTCCTGGATCTTGGGGAGGTTGGCTAAAACACTCTTAAATTAAATGTCTGTCTTAACTCTCCCAATTTTTTCCCTGACACACTATGTGAAAATGATATTTTTTCAAACCTGCACTGTTGACTTAGACTGTGCAGATTTATGTGGACATGAAACTAGATCATGGTCATTTGCATCTAGGTAACCAGCTCAGAGAGCAACCTCTTTGTAGGTGCATGAATGATCTTTAATGTGGATTGCCTTTGCTGAACGGAATATACTGTTTGTATGGTGCCTATCAAGTTCTGACTGCATTGGGCATTAGNAGAGAGGAAAATGGGAAAAGTAATAAAACACATTTTTCATATTTCACATTTTAATTACTCAGGGCCAGAAAGGTCAGGAAGTAGAGGATGGGTCCACAGAATCTCTTGGAGTGTCAGGAATAGAAGATGTGGAAAATGAAGATCAAGGACTCCCTGGATCTCCAGGGAAACGTGGGCAACTTGGTCAGCCTGTGAGTATTTTCTCTCTGTTGAAAGAAAAAGATGTATTTTAGAAGGGGTAGTGATCCATCACACATACATGAAGAGCTGGAAGTGCACAGTCTTGCACACTGTCACCAGTTAACACTTCTTCGAGATGGGTTTTAGCCCAGCAGCTCAGGAGAATCTTACCTACACAGCACATGTGTCAGTGGCCACACAGGGGCCTGGTGAGTGACAATCATCAGAAAGCAAAGGCAAACAGCTGCTGTGCCAACATGCAGATGTTCTCAGAGCAGCAATTCCACCAACTCCATGGGCAGTCCTGCAGCATCCTCCCAGCTGTCAGGTTTGAATGTGTACAAAGGTGCAGAACTCATAGGCCTCCTTCAGTGGCTTCTTTATATCCAGGATATTTCACACTTCAAATCCTTGTGAACCATCAGCACAAAATGCATGAGATCAAAGAGAAGAGCAAAATATCCCACTGTGCCGTAGTGTTTGCAATAGTTCTGGTTTGTCATTTTGCCACTGCATGGCATATCACAATTTAACTAATTTTTACTTCTATGTTATAGTGTTTTATTTATCTTTCTAATAAGGATGTTTTATTTTAGGGCATTCCTGGTAAAAATGGGTTACCTGTAAGTACTCTTTTGTACACATTTTAGTTAACTGAATTAAGAAAAACATTTTTTAATGAGGCTCTTCTACATTGAGGCTTAAGCAGCAAAGCACATTCTTCATCTCCTCTCTTTAGAAGACAGTTCTGGTGCTGTAGTTGACATCCTCAGGCTGTCAAGAGAGCAAAATCCAAGTTTCTAAGAGAAATCTATTATTTCCCAGTTGCAAAGGAAGTAAGAGGCATGGCATAAGCAGCTGTACAAGGAATTCAGCTCTGGTGAGGCTGCCTTTTTTTGCAGAGGGGAATTTCAAAAAGGGGACATACTCAGATCCCTTCTAGGGTAGTGCTTCGTTGACCCTCTATAGACACATGCTTCCACGTTGCCTGCTCTTAACCTCAGTCACCATTAACTTTGTAGTTAATTGAGAGTACTCTTGAGTTAATTGAGATGTACCTCTCAACCCTTAACTCCTGTGCAGTAATTCAACTGCATCTTCTGCTTCATCATTCCTCCTTCCTTTCTCTGCATTCCTCTACTTCAGCCTTCTCTGTCGCGTTTGCTGTCCTCTTGCTGGGGTGTTCTTTTCCAGCTTCTCCAGAAAACTCCCATCCCTAGGTCAGTTCAGCACAAGCTGCTGAAGCCTGCACACACATCCTGTGTGTGAGGTATTGCCCAGCAATGCACACAAGAACAAACCCATAGCTGTCACATTCTGTGCACATCCCAGCTGCTATTCTGTATCTGTCCTCTACTGATGCTCTACTGCCTGGCCTCTTTGTTTCCTCTCTCATTTGTTCGTCGCTGCCACTTTGAGCATCTTTCCTCTCTCCAGGACCTCACCACCCAGAGGCTGTCGCCATTCCCATGCCAGCTCCTCTTTTTCTATACTAACCTGTGCTATTGCTGGGACCTTTCTGACCCTTCCTGCCCCCTGCAACTGAACCTCGAATGAAATTGGTGAGTTTTAAGATACTAAAAAAATAATTCAGTAGTCATTCATGGGGTGCATTATTGAGCTCCTTCCTGAATGCTGCCTTCAGACACTGGTACATTTAAAGAAATGTAGCTAGGTTTTTAAATATTTAGCCAAAACTCAGGTTATGTGTCATTAGGGTGTTTTTGGACAAGAAGTTTATGTACTTACATATATATTTATATATACTTTATGTATTAACAGAAGCCTGGCTACTTTCATGCAGCATATCTTCAAAGAAAATTCTATTAAACTAGTATGTCTTAGAGAAAATTCTTCAAATGTAATTCAAGTGATTCAAAGTCAATTGTCTTGTCCTTGTGAAAACAATCACATTTTCTATCATAGGCATCTTGTGACAGTGTCTTGTATTTTTTTTTTTAGTTACTGTTTTGTCCATGTGCATCTGGGTTCCAGTCTTACATATACCCATGAAACTTTACTATTGGTTTGATGGGGCTTCACTCAGCAGTGAAATTAGTATGTTCAATGTTTGTGTTGGTCATGTGTTTGCTACTTTTCTATGAACCTGCTACCAGTTACTATACAGGATAAATCATCATAGGAAAAAAACCCTTCAGTCTTAGAGATACATTTTTCTCCCTAATGACTTTATATACCCCATCTTTAAAATTAGGGCAGTCCTAAAACTTGCCCAGTAGAGTCCATAATGACAGCTATCCAGATTTCCAAAATGCCAATGGGAAAATACTATTTATTTGCCTTCTGAATATTTTCTTGAGTGTCCTAACTGAATTCATAAGCAGCTCCATTTTATAATTACACTGACTTTCAATCTGGTGGGAGTTCTTTCTAGCCAATGAACAAGCCTCTATAGGAGAAGTATATGCATATTGTATGTAGGTAATATGAAGATGTAAAGAAGGGCAATTTGGGATTCATTTGACTGGTGAAGTTTAGAAGTGAAAATGGGGTGAAATGCTACCTAGTATCCCACATTGCCTGTCAGAGGTATGTCCTCAGGAAGGGCCCTAGTCAGTAGAAAATGAATAGATTCAGGTTGGTTAAGACAAAATAAAATGTTTTAGTAGATGGTAGGAGCAGGCATAAGTTAATGGTGTGCTTTGGTGCACTCAGAGCAGCAGCTGTCAGTAGTGTGTTACAAATATTAGTTTTAAAAATCCATTAGTGCTGTGGCAGTCCTGTTGGCATTCTGTCAAATCCAAATGAAGTCTGAGTGTTTCCATCTGTATTCCCCAGGCTTCTCTGCCCCTTTGTTGTTGGAAGAGTAGATGTGGTGAGAGGCACATTTTGGGCACCGCCAGGGGCATTCTATGCCAAGCCCCATACCTCATCCCACTGCACAAACCAAGAGTTAGAATCTAGCACCCTTACATCCAGCCTCTGCTGCTAAGTGCACAGCCTCTTCAACCTACATGAAAGAGAATGTCTAATTAAAAAAAATTATTTCCTTTTAGGGTACAAATGGACTTCAGGGGTTGCCAGGACTGAAAGGAAAAGCAGGCCCAAAAGGTGAAAAGGTATGTGTCCTGTTAATACCCAACAGTCATCTATTAATTGGTACATCTATTAATTTGGTACACTCTGAGAGAGAAATAAAAATACGGAATCACAGGAAGAATTTAGATATCCTACTGTTCATCTTGCTGGATGTCATCATAACAGAATCATAGGTATAGTAACAAGTGCTAAAAATCCTAACAATAGGTTCAAAAGCACTAAGGAAAGCTGACAGCTTCATATGCAGAGCTTTGTCTTGGCAATACTTTAAACAGACACAATTCCTGCAGTAAAAACAGCACAAACAAGAAGACACTGCTCTGATCCTCTTTCACACATGTGAATAATTTTTAAGTTACCAGTTTTTCAGAAAATTGTTTCAATGTCCAAGTCAGTGTGATTTCCTAGGCCTGGCTGTGTTGGTAGAGAGAGCAAAGCTTCATGAATTGATCTGTGCACACACAAAAATTCAAAACAGCTATTCTGTCTAAAGACAGTCAGTACTTTTTGCAGTATAATAACATCTGAATTTCAGGAACAGTAGTAGGATCCACCTTCCTTTCTCTGGTTCTTCTCACTGAAAATGGAAAGCCAGGAATGAATGGGGCACTACATATCAGTGGACAGTGGGGACCTGGCTGTCACGTTTCCACCGTGGTCCATGTTTTCTGTAGAGATACAGTCATGAGATGCCCCTTGGGAATGAGTATTGTCAGGCTTCCTAAAAATGACTCTGACCCAAATGTGAGATCTGGGTTTTTTGTCTTCCTTGCAGTGTGCACAACGTGGAAGAAATTGCATGAAAACAAGCACTGAACACTGCCAGGAACTAATGTAATAGTCATTGGAAAAAAGCGAGGATGTGTTAAAATGAATGAAGAGCATCTGTAAATTAACATGCTGGCAGACAGTGAAAATAGCCCTAAATTAATTAAACACGTTCTCTGTGGTTATGACTGAAGTATCACTATAGGAACCATTTGACAAAGCCACAGGGAACAAAGAACTGAATGAATACATTTATCTAATGAACTCTCAAACATAAATAGCAAGTGACCTACAGGCAGTTAAAAGTCAGTGTTTTCTGCTATGTAACTGAATATGTGAATTTAGAGAACACAATTAAAATGCCCATAAGCCCAGATAGCAAATTGGCAGGTTAGAGGGTAAAGCATAGATCAGTAGAATCAAAACCTCAACACTTGACTCAAATGAAAACTACTGGACTTGAGCAGAAAAAGTATTAAAAGTCACAAACATGTTAAGCTGAAGTAGTTCAAACTAACCTCAGCACAATGTCAGAGGTGATGTAAGAAAGACAAATTATAAGAAATGGTAGTAATTAGGAGAGAAAATGACACATATTTGAACAGAGTCTTTCATTGTGTTGGCAGTAGATAAAGGTTAACACACAGAAGAAAAATCATGTCGTCATGGTATTGAAAAAAGCATTGCTGACAATTTTTTTTTTCTTTTTTTGGGGGGGTGGGGGTAGGACACATATATTATGTACCCTAAAAATGCAAGATCCACAGTTAAACCTTATTCTGGCAAGATATATGTGCTGCCTAATGCTGTTAATGCTGCTTGTACATTTGCAAATTCATTGCAGGAGTTAGAAAAGGAAGAGTTCTTTCTTCCATTGCCAATGCAAAGATCATGTTCCAGGGGAGCTTGACTTAGAAATGAACAAAGTCCAACCCTGCTCATAGCATCTAAGCAGCCACTCTTGTGACTGGAAATCCACACAGATTGTGGCTAGTGTTTATAGTCCTTCTGTGGTTAAATCCTTGCTGATTTATCTTAATTCCCATTTCAGGGTGATCCTGGTGAGGGATTGGCTGGACCCCCTGGACTACCAGGACCTGCAGGACCACCTGCTCCTTCCAGAGGATTAGTGAGTATTTGGGGTTCTCTGTCAATGAGCTCAGTTTGCCACAGAGGAATCCAGGACTAATTAGGAGGTTTTCTTTGGGAAAGTAGCCTGACTGCCACAGAGATAGTCATGTTTTCTAAAACATTCATGCAGAAATGCAAATAAATGTCTGACTGAAGTGTGTGAATACTGTAAGTTACATAAACACCCAGTACTCACATTTTAAAATGTCAGTGGATGTGTGTGGTCTCCTGTGCAAAAGCAACAATATATGGGAGAATATGAAACAAAAATTTCCACAAAAAGGCGTTATAAGCCTGCATTATTAATTTCTTTCTGCTACTGAACAGAGAAATAGTTTGACAGTCAGTTATGTTTGCTGTCATTAAATACTAGAACACATAGCAGCAGCATGATGACAGTGTTTGTATTTTGAATGCTCAGTACTCAGGCAATGTTAAAGAATAAGTTTCAGATCCATCTCTCTGTTTTACCTGGACTTTTCCCACTATATCCATGCGGATACATATGCATGCAGCTAAAGAAGGGATCTGGCCTGACGTTTCTGTCCATGGTGTGACATAGCTCACCACTGACACCAGTGGAAATCCTGTGGGGGACTTTCAAACAAAACCGTCTGTCACACTGGGTATTGTAAGTATTTAACAAGATAGTTTGAAACGTGTCCCACTGGCCAAAATGGATTATATGCTCCCTTGATTCTGGGTCTTCTAAATTAAGCCAGTGTATTTCTGCAGCATAAAAGCAGAGCAACAGTGTTCTGCTGCACTGTTGAGCCTGCACTGATGCTGACTTCAAGAGACCAGCAAGGCAGCTCTACATCCCTAGGACAAGGTGCTCCAGACCAACATTTTTACCCAGTCAAAGGCCACTTCTATAAATGTAGCAGTGAACACCAAGTCCTACACTGCCTTTACTTTCCTGATCGCTGTGACAGCAAGTTTCAAGGCCTTTTATTCTGTAGTGAAGTGGAAGAAGTCTCGGTTCAGCCAAGGAATGCATCCTTAACTGACAGGCATTTGAAATATTAGCTTTGGTACTATGATAACTTATTCAGGCAGTACTTCTCCTTGTGCTTTTCTTTATAGTCTGCAAAATGTACACAGCTATGAAACTCACCAAGGACTAAACACCAAGATGTTTTTTCAATGGAATATTTTAGAAAAGGCTTCATTATATTGATTTCTCTTTATAAAAGTCATCTTTTTGATTCCAGTTGTAGGGATCTCAGAATCTGGCTTTTTAAATGAGGGTCAGATTGTAGGAAACTGGGGTTATTGTAAGGTCTGTATTTTAGGATATGCTTAATGTTGACAGGTATCTTTCTGAAGTTAAAATTTATCTGAGATATGCAGTTCACTTTAACAGTCACATAGCATGTGTGTCCTGCAGTATAGTTTTCACTGTGCTCATAGGGCATCTGCAGGTGAATACAGTGCTCAGTGACTACACAAGAAGATGGTATGAAACACCAGAAACATAAGTAAAATGTTTTTGTTGTATTATAATTTATTTTACTGGTGACAGATAGCTGTATTTCCAGTAAATGTGAAATGACATTTGCATTTGTCATCTTTAGAAGCAATAATTTTAAATTGAATTCTCCTAATTTCAGAATAGACTAGAACCTGAAGAATCAGGTTCTGGAGATATTGACAGAGAGACTGAGATTTTAAGGGTGAGTATATATTGATATTTCTCATAATAAAGAGCTTTGTTTTACTCATGCAGGTTGTAGAAGGTCAATTTCGTAATGCAAGTTTTATTCATGCTTAATTTACAGCATCCAAAAAGGATTTGTAGGGTTTCATTTCAAGGTCAGAAAAGGCCTAAGTGCTTGTCGGTGGGAAAGAAGTTATGAGACAGGAGGCAGCCAACAAAGAAATAATGGCAAGAGGACTTTTTAAAATGAGAAAATACTTTCAATCTGACTATGAGAGGACAGTAAAGAGGAGAGAGATGGGAATCATACATTTATAGAATCATAGAAAGACCTTAAAGATCGTCTAGTCCCAGCCCCTCTGCCATGGACAGGGACACCTTTCGCTATGCCAGGTTGCTCAGAGCCCTATCCAGCCTGGCCTTGAGCACTTCCAGGGTTGGGACATCCACAGCTTCTCTGAGCAACCTGTTCCAGTGCCTCACCACCCTTACAGTAAATAATTTCTTCCTAATATCTGATCTAAACCCACTCTCTGTCAGATTGACAGAGAGTGACATTGCCCCTTATCCTGTTACGACATAACCTTCTCAACAGACCCTCTCTTGCTCTCTTGTAAGACCCTTTTAGTCAGTGGAAGGTGCTATGTCACCCCAGTCTTTGGTTTTTTCAATTTGGAGCACCTGTTCTTAAAAAAATAAGTGTGTCTGTATTAAATGTTTCATGGTGCAGCTTTCTGGTGAGCTGACCATCAGTAACACTGCAGTTTTCTGAGTTCATTATGGTTCCTACAAACTCCAGAATGCTGTAGCATACCGGAGGCCTCTGCTTTGCAACACAACTAGCGATGTTTTCCATTCTCTTAGACTGGATTCTGACGCAGAACTCCTCTTCTGTTTNACCCAGTCAAAGGCCACTTCTATAAATGTAGCAGTGAACACCAAGTCCTACACTGCCTTTACTTTCCTGATCGCTGTGACAGCAAGTTTCAAGGCCTTTTATTCTGTAGTGAAGTGGAAGAAGTCTCGGTTCAGCCAAGGAATGCATCCTTAACTCACAGGCATTTGAAATATTAGCTTTGGTACTATGATAACTTATTCAAGCAGTACTTCTCCCTGTGCTTTTCTTTATAGTCTGCAAAATGTACACAGCTATGAAACTCACCAAGGACTAAACACCAAGATGTTTTTTCAATGGAATATTTTAGAAAAGGCTTCATTATATTGATTTCTCTTTATAAAAGTCATCTTTTTGATTCCAGTTGTAGGGATCTCAGAATCTGGCTTTTTAAATGAGGGACAAATTGTAGGAAACTGGGGTTATTTGTAAGGTCTGTATTTTAGGATATGCTTAATGTTGACAGGTATCTTTCTGAAGTTAAAATTTATCTGAGATATGCAGTTCACTTTAACAGTCACATAGCATGTGTGTCCTGCAGGATAGTTTTCACTGTGCTCATAGAGTTTGCAGGTGAATACAGTGCTCAGTGACTACACAAGAAGATGGTATGAAACACCAGAAACTTAAGTAAAATGTTTTTGTTGTATTATAATTTATTTTACTGGTGACAGATAGCTGTATTTCCAGTAAATGTGAAATGACATTTGCATTTGTCATCTTTAGAAGCAATAATTTTAAATTGAATTCTCCTAATTTCAGAATAGACTAGAACCTGAAGAATCAGGTTCTGGAGATATTGACAGAGAGACTGAGATTTTAAGGGTGAGTATATATTGATATTTCTCATAATAAAGAGCTTTGTTTTACTCATGCAGGTTGTAGAAGGTCAATTTCGTAATGCAAGTTTTATTCATGCTTAATTTACAGCATCCAAAAAGGATTTGTAGGGTTTCATTTCAAGGTCAGAAAAGGCCTAAGTGCTTGTGGGTGGGAAAGAAGTTATGAGACAGGAGGCAGCCAACAAAGAAATAATGGCAAGAGGACTTTTTAAAATGAGAAAATACTTTCAATCTGACTATGAGAGGACAGTAAAGAGGAGAGAGATGGGAATCATACATTTATAGAATCATAGAAAGACCTTAAAGATCGTCTAGTCCCAGCCCCTCTGCCATGGACAGGGACACCTTTCGCTATGCCAGGTTGCTCAGAGCCCTATCCAGCCTGGCCTTGAGCACTTCCAGGGTTGGGACATCCACAGCTTCTCTGAGCAACCTGTTCCAGTGCCTCACCACCCTTACAGTAAATAATTTCTTCCTAATATCTGATCTAAACCCACTCTCTGTCAGATTGACAGAGAGTGACATTGCCCCTTATCCTGTTACGACATAACCTTCTCAACAGACCCTCTCTTGCTCTCTTGTAAGACCCTTTTAGTCAGTGGAAGGTGCTATGTCACCCCAGTCTTTGGTTTTTTCAATTTGGAGCACCTGTTCTTAAAAAAATAAGTGTGTCTGTATTAAATGTTTCATGGTGCAGCTTTCTGGTGAGCTGACCATCAGTAACACTGCAGTTTTCTGAGTTCATTATGGTTCCTACAAACTCCAGAATGCTGTAGCATACCGGAGGCCTCTGCTTTGCAACACAACTAGCGATGTTTTCCATTCTCTTAGACTGGATTCTGACGCAGAACTCCTCTTCTGTTTCTTTTTATTTTTTCCTCAAAAGTATTTAATACTTTATTATCAAGGCTCTTCAGGAGATAATTGTTACATGATGAGAGTTAGCTATCTTGCCTAATTTAGGAACGTCTTTAGATGCCCTTTAGATGAGTGCCTGTCATGTGTTTGTTCAAAACCGGGCAGAAACACCATTTAATGTAGCGGTTTCACATTCGCCTGCTCGCCTGCTCACACCAGGCAAGAGTGTAGTGTAGTGGTTTCATGAGAATAAGGATTAAGAGAAATGCAAAACAGGCCTAAACTTCAAAGATAAAAATAGTTTATTAATAAAAAAACAACAAAATCAAAATCA
>VZTR01019449.1:77532-91338 GCA_013400775.1 Chaetops frenatus | reverse complement strand
CGCTTCAAACTTCCCGCTCCTAAAAATGTAAGCTTCACAAAGACGCCTCTAATATTCAAGTGGCTACATGAAGTGCCCATCTTAAAATTAGCCAATCCGTGGGCTCCTCACCTCTGCTGGAAACTGTGCCCCGGCGGAAGTAGAAAAACAAAGAACCCCCCCAGGAAGGAGAAAAAAAAAAGTTGTTGTCCTTTAAACCACAACAGTTCCCTGCAGAAGGCTCTGTTTACTGCACTGAAAATCCAAGATAACTCTCTTCCTGACAAAATCCTGTATACAGCTGTAAGTCAGAATTTAAGATTTCCTGACTTATACTGCCATTGACCCAAAATTTCAAGCTCTACATGTTTGCCTGCCAATGCAATCAGTAACACGGATGGACTTGCACATGAGAGGGAAAATTTGCAAATGTACTATTTCTCCTAAAGTAACTTTTCATTCATTTCATTCAATTCATTCCATTTAAATACTACTGCTCATGTCCATGCAGGATAGATCTTTAGAGCAGAGGCAGATTTTACAGCATTAAGCAGGTCTTGACCATGAGTAGAGATTCTTAGTGCTCCAGCAATAACTTAGAGAAACCCCATGAAGTGGTAGAGGAGAAAAAAACAACCACTTCCCTCTGTACAATGATCCCTTGGTTTCATTATGGTTAGGCCTCTTATCATTAGGTCAATTCTTGGGTTATGTCTGAGATCTTTGCTGGGTTACAGAGAGCTGACACAATTTTTTTTTGTTTTTAATGTCCTGCTTGCCGATGCAGACTATGAGGTGGCACAATTCAGAGAGCACAGATGAGGGAGGTCAGTGTGACCCTATGTAAGGGTGTATCTGTGAAACTAAAATTGGTTCCTAGCAGAAGTGTGGTGGAAACCCAAGCTGAGTTTTATGAGCCTGAACAATCTATGTAAACTTTTTCCTATTCCATGTATACAGAAATGAACCTGGACAGGGTAATTTCTAACAGTCTTGCTGATTTATCCAGGGTCTTCCTGGGCCACCAGGCCCTCCAGGACTGCCTGGTCTTCCAGGAAAGCCAGCACCTGACTCAAGTGTAGGACTTCCTGGGTCACCAGGAGAAGATGGAGCTTCTGGGGAACCAGGCCCTGAAGTGAGTACGCTTTTGTGCACAAATATTAATGTTATTTCTGTCCTGCAACTCTAAGACTTACTGTCTGTATAATTCTTAATAAAATTGCAGAATATTTTTAATTTAAGAGCTTGAATCTTATGCAAATGTTGTACCAAAAAAAAAAAAAAAAGAAGAAAAAAAAAAATCATGTTAACCAAAGCACATTACTGCACAGCAGTAATGTACGTTTGACAGACAGATACTGGTGAATCTGAACCAGAATAAATAAAAAGTAAGAAAGCTTTTGTCAATACTGAATGACACTAAGTATTAGTTTTCCTGTGATGCTTTCAGGAAAATGTAAGTTTGCTAAATTACTTACATAAGCTGCAGGGAATTTCTAAAATAAACTGAATATTCCTCTTTCTCTTCCTTTCTTTTCTTCAGCTAGTTAGAAACACTTATTTCTGTGGACATGTGAAATATAGTTCAACTTGCAAATAAATCGTCAGTAAAGTGTTTTTTCAGTGAAGAAAATAAATTTTTTTGGCATTGAACAGCTCTGAGAATCCTCTCTGGAACAATGAGATTAGCTCAGTTGGTTGGAGGATGGTGCTAATAAAGAAAATGTTGTGGGTCTGATCTCTGTGCAGACCATTCATCTAAGAGCAGCACTCGATCCTTGTGGGTCCTTTCCTATTCAGAGTAATCTCTGATTCCATATATATCCTAATATGGTTCCCTTATTCCCTATCAGCCATCTGCCAGTAGCAGTTGTTCTCAGGACTAGATTTGTCCTGTAAATTTATGCTACCCTCAAAGTGAGTCACCATTTCTGTACCTGACAAGGTGTAATTAGCATGTACCAAGGACATGTATGGGTGATAGGTGTTAAAAAGGAGATCTCACTATATCTCAGCTGTCTTGGAGGGGTTATTTTTGAGGATAATCAAACTGGGAGTTGATACAAAATCTAAAAACTGTTTGGCCATCTAGGTGGAAAACAGTGTCTTTTGTGAAGAAAGAAATTAGGCACCTGAAAGTCTTTAACATGGGATTCAAGAGTTATGTGCATGGAAAGCCGATGAAATCCACTATTCTCTGCATCTACTGATTGCAATAAGGGTTGCAGTCTAAAAGAAAATAATCTGAAATGCTGACCAGATTTCATCTAATTGCTAAACTCCCAACAGTACTCTTCTTCTTTTCTGAATCCAAGACAGACCAAATTGTATGAAGGATTACAAATGTAATTTAAAGAAAATGCATTGGCAAGTCTTATGAAATAGACAATTACCCTAATGTTTTATTTACTGGATTTGATAAAGTGCAGTGTTAGATTAAAAAGTTCTCTATAACATCTTCTTTGCCATTCAAAACATACTTTCAAATTTCCTACCTGTGGCTGTTTCTGTATCTTTAGAATGTAAAGTAATTCAAATGGTCTATGATATAGTACTAAAATTTGCCATAAAAGAAATATGTATAAAGGAGTTGAAAGAAAATGGAGAAATAATTATAGAGTCATCTTTTCTTTTAAAGATGAGTGTATTCCCTCTTGTGTAATTTGGGATTTCACAGGCAATAACATGAGCTATTTGTAAACAGTCAATTTTCTGATGCAACAGAAATCATTCTTTCAGGATAGTTCCTGGGAAACATATCTGTTAAAAAAGCAGAAGTTAAATGTTCATAAGACTACTAAAGAACATTTTCAGAAGAGTCAGACTATGACAAATCTTGCAGGCTACTGAAGGAAAAATCTGGCTATTAATAATACAGATCCATGCATTCCCCCAATTTCAGATGACCTAAGAAATTGTTATCCTGCTTTTCAAAGATTTGCACACATTTGTGCCCTCTAGATAAATGAAGTGAGATCAATTCCCAGCAGAAGTTTTTTTGTTGGGAATCCTCATTAAGTAATACATTTACACATTTGTGTTATTAAGGGATTTCAGCTGTGAACTCTAATTCCAGAAGACCAGCCGATTACCTGAGGTTGGGGATGGGTTTAAGTCCTTGTTAAATCAAGAACTTTGTGATGTAGCATTCTTCTCTCAACAAAAATGTCTTGGAAACGTTTGAGTAAAGTCTGCCTTTTGTAATGGGAAATACTCCCACACAAAGTGGTTCACAGTGCATCTCACACTGATGTGGTATTGATCTGATGAAATACACATTTTCTAAATGCTACTAGTAGTTAAAGTGACTCATAGCACTGCATAGGTATACTTTCTATCATAATTTTTCATTTGAGGTAGCTCACGCATGCATTAATACACCCTAATGAAAATAACAAACCTCCCAGTGTTGCCTGCTAGCTACATAAGAGAGACTATTCCAAAGCTCTAAAGGAGCTCAGCTGCCCAGGGACTCCTGGCATAGTGAGTCTGAATAAGCCAAGTGCTCTCCCGCATGTGGAGGTTAGGCCCAGCCTCATTGTTCCCATGTGAGGATATCACTGGGGTTGTACGAATCAAGATCTCTGTCATCATACTGGCTTTTCTGTTTGCAGTGACAACAGAGAAGTCTCCTGTTTGACACCCTTCCTTCCATATAACAACAGCTTTTAATGATTCTACCACACAGAAAACCTGGCCACTTCTGATTTTGTCAGTACCAAGGTTTCCTCAGCTGGGTCTCGTCTAGCACTAACATTGCCAAAAGTGTGGATAACTGAGGTGCCTGTGGATTTCAACTCCATCATGTCTTTTATAGTGTTGTCAAAACCTGCTTGGATAGCACCATTATTTTTTCATGCTTAGCTTGCATTTACATTATGCTGGGGTTTATTTTTGTTTATTATTTTATTATTGTTGTACATAGTTTTCTATTAAAATATATCTAAGTACTGGTTTGATGCAAAGCCAAACTCTCAGAAGACAGGAAATAAAAGTGTTAAAACTTAATGGTGGGAGGTGCTACACATTAGTCTTTCATAATGCTATATCATCAGTTGGCCCAAAATACTTACACAGACATTCTAGAAATCAGGCTCTCAAGTGGCACCTGCTTTAGATTTACTATCATTTACAGGGCCCTCAAGGTCCTCCTGGCCGTGGTGGAGTGGTTGGCTCACCAGGATGGAAGGGAGAAAAGGTGAGTTAAATGTCTGTCTTGCACCTGCTTCAGTGGAACATCTTTGTCAATTCTTGGCTGTAAGAAATCATAAATAATTGTCCCTGCAAGAAATAGCATCCAGCTTCAGTATTTTTTAATGGAATACAGATAATAATGGCTTATTAGAACAAATCTCAAAAGGCATATTCATAAACCCAGAATTTCCTATTGGATACTGCCTCATTTTCTGCAGCATTCAATATTGCATATGCAGTATGAACTACTCTGTTGTGATTTGCCACTCAAAAGCCAGCCATGACTGGGCTCAGGTGAGTGAGTCTGTAGAGGGAAAGAGAGAACTCCAGTCAGCCCAGCCTGGCACAGAGTGACAGCACTTTATATGACAGGGGAAAAGAACCTGAAGGAGCACAAACCATTGAATCTGGTAAACAGGAGACAAAGTCATGACCTACTCTGGCTGGACACCAGGTGCCCATCAATGAAAAGCTGATGGGTCAAGATAAGGACAGAGAGGTCACTCAGCAATTACTGTCACGGGCAAAACAGACTCGACTTAGGGAAATTAATCTAATCCATTGCTAACCAAAATGTCATTTTAAGCACCCTTTCTTTACACCCCACTTCAAAAAGGCTGTGGAGAAGACAAACACTACAAGAAAATTTCATCCTCTAGTGAGCTTTAACAACACACCTTACACACAAGAACTTGGAAGTAAATTCCCAATCGTACATTGCAAGCTCACACACTGTAAGGGAAATGAAAAGGCAAGACTTAAATGGCCAGAATATTGATTTATTTTTATCTCTGGAGGCTGAAATTTCTGTGTTGTGATATCAAAAGTCTGAGGCTGGTAAAAGTGCAGCACACATGGGAATCAACAGCTATCCAGAAAGTGCAGTGTATGTGTTAACACAGCAGGCACCTGAAACCCATGTCTGCTGTAATCATTGGTGTGTGTTTTACATGAGGGAGCCTAAGAACAGAAAGAAGCCTAGCTGAAGTAAACTGAACATGAATCTCATTTTATAGGAAGAGATTGATGTGGCAAGTGAGCAACTGGAAGAGAAATTAAAATTTTTTAAAAACCATAATCCTCAAAAACAAAATTACAAAATATTTTGCCTCACTGAGTCTGTTTGCTGCATTGTGTATATTTGATAAAAGTTCAAGTAGAATTGAAGCACTATGTATCTCTACCCATCCAATACAAGTAAGAGTATTTTTCCATGTTTACTATGATTTTTTTCCTGAAAATCTTTGTTTAATTTATATTGCAATATCTGTTTTGATCATTATTCCAAGTTAATCCAGAGATGATAACAGGAAGAAACAACAGGATGCACTGAAAGTAAATTCAGTTTGTTGATTGGAGTGACATTTAACATGGAGTTTAGCCATTGCTTTTAGAAAAAAACATTATCATTTCACTCCTGGTGCTTACTCACTTTTTTCAGACTTTATTCAAGAAATATTTCTGCTGAGTAAGTAAGGACAGGAGCTTGCCAATACAAAAATTAATTCCACTAGACTCAGAGCAATTTGGAAAAGAATTATTTGCATGCATTATTGTCTTCCTGTCTATTCCATGAAACAGAAACGGAAAAAAAACAGTATGCAAGTAAACTGTATAAAAGCAAATATTGATGGCTGCAGAGGAACCTTAAAATCTTCCTTGTCATCACAACCTGTGTTTGGAAGGGTGCCCTAGAAAACTTGAGTGGGATTAGTTTCCAGTTCTATTATATCCCATAAGAATTTTGACATTTATGTTCAGAAGCATGAGAGTGTGACCTGCAATGTTTAATTCTGTGTGCTCCATACCCTTAAAATCTGCAGCAATAGTTGAAATACAAGATAGAGTCCAGTCAGCATTCCAGAACAGAGCTATTAATGTGTTATTTTAACTCCTGAGTTACAGATTGCATTCTTTTTAACTGAGACATCTGATGGTTCAGATGAAGGGCTTCATGGAAGGGACATCAAATTAAACAATACAGGAATCTGTGGGCATTTTTATTAAGGAAAAATACCATAAATGTATTTTTGCTGCCTAATAGTCTTATTCTAAGTATTTAGAATGGGTTTTCTTTTACAGGGTGATCAAGGTCTGCCTGGTTCTTCTGGTCCAAAGGTAATAAAAAAACACAGTGTTTTTATAGAACAACAGTCACTGCTGTATCACTGTGATACAGCACATTACTGAAGAAGGCTGCAAAGTCTTAAAGATTATTATTGTGCAGCCTAGTGAAGTGGACAAACCTGGTTTGTCAGTTGGCCAGCATGCTTCCCTATGAAGCGTGGTGTAGGTGGTTCCCCTTGGCTGGACGCTGCTCTGTCACTCCGCTTTCAAGTGCAGCTCGGGAGAGAGAGTAAGATGAAAAACAGCTTGTAAGTTGAGATAAGGCAGTTTATTAAAGCAAATGGAAAGTGAAAGTTTGCATCCATATAGGCAAAGACAGAAAACGTTTAATCTCTACTTCCCATCAGTGAGTAATGTTCAGCTGCTTCCCGGAAAGCAGTGGCTCCGGAACACAAATACAGCAGATTCCCCACCTTCCTCCTCTCTGCCTTAGCTTTTTTATCTGAGCTGACATCATGTGGAACGGAACACCCCTTTGGTTAATTTGGGTCGGCTGTTTCAGCCTGGCTGTGTCCCCTCCCAGGATACTGCCCACTCCCAGCCCACTTGATGGGAGGAGGGGATGAGAGAATGTTAAAGAGACATCGTTGATGCTGTGCCAGTGCTGCTCAGCAGCAGACAAAACACTGGTGAGTTACCAACACCTNCGTACATTGCAAGCTCACACACTGTAAGGGAAATGAAAAGGCAAGACTTAAATGGCCAGAATATTGATTTATTTTTATCTCTGGAGGCTGAAATTTCTGTGTTGTGATATCAAAAGTCTGAGGCTGGTAAAAGTGCAGCACACATGGGAATCAACAGCTATCCAGAAAGTGCAGTGTATGTGTTAACACAGCAGGCACCTGAAACCCATGTCTGCTGTAATCATTGGTGTGTGTTTTACATGAGGGAGCCTAAGAACAGAAAGAAGCCTAGCTGAAGTAAACTGAACATGAATCTCATTTTATAGGAAGAGATTGATGTGGCAAGTGAGCAACTGGAAGAGAAATTAAAATTTTTTAAAAACCATAATCCTCAAAAACAAAATTACAAAATATTTTGCCTCACTGAGTCTGTTTGCTGCATTGTGTATATTTGATAAAAGTTCAAGTAGAATTGAAGCACTATGTATCTCTACCCATCCAATACAAGTAAGAGTATTTTTCCATGTTTACTATGATTTTTTTCCTGAAAATCTTTGTTTAATTTATATTGCAATATCTGTTTTGATCATTATTCCAAGTTAATCCAGAGATGATAACAGGAAGAAACAACAGGATGCACTGAAAGTAAATTCAGTTTGTTGATTGGAGTGACATTTAACATGGAGTTTAGCCATTGCTTTTAGAAAAAAACATTATCATTTCACTCCTGGTGCTTACTCACTTTTTTCAGACTTTATTCAAGAAATATTTCTGCTGAGTAAGTAAGGACAGGAGCTTGCCAATACAAAAATTAATTCCACTAGACTCAGAGCAATTTGGAAAAGAATTATTTGCATGCATTATTGTCTTCCTGTCTATTCCATGAAACAGAAACGGAAAAAAAACAGTATGCAAGTAAACTGTATAAAAGCAAATATTGATGGCTGCAGAGGAACCTTAAAATCTTCCTTGTCATCACAACCTGTGTTTGGAAGGGTGCCCTAGAAAACTTGAGTGGGATTAGTTTCCAGTTCTATTATATCCCATAAGAATTTTGACATTTATGTTCAGAAGCATGAGAGTGTGACCTGCAATGTTTAATTCTGTGTGCTCCATACCCTTAAAATCTGCAGCAATAGTTGAAATACAAGATAGAGTCCAGTCAGCATTCCAGAACAGAGCTATTAATGTGTTATTTTAACTCCTGAGTTACAGATTGCATTCTTTTTAACTGAGACATCTGATGGTTCAGATGAAGGGCTTCATGGAAGGGACATCAAATTAAACAATACAGGAATCTGTGGGCATTTTTATTAAGGAAAAATACCATAAATGTATTTTTGCTGCCTAATAGTCTTATTCTAAGTATTTAGAATGGGTTTTCTTTTACAGGGTGATCAAGGTCTGCCTGGTTCTTCTGGTCCAAAGGTAATAAAAAAACACAGTGTTTTTATAGAACAACAGTCACTGCTGTATCACTGTGATACAGCACATTACTGAAGAAGGCTGCAAAGTCTTAAAGATTATTATTGTGCAGCCTAGTGAAGTGGACAAACCTGGTTTGTCAGTTGGCCAGCATGCTTCCCTATGAAGCGTGGTGTAGGTGGTTCCCCTTGGCTGGACGCTGCTCTGTCACTCCGCTTTCAAGTGCAGCTCGGGAGAGAGAGTAAGATGAAAAACAGCTTGTAAGTTGAGATAAGGCAGTTTATTAAAGCAAATGGAAAGTGAAAGTTTGCATCCATATAGGCAAAGACAGAAAACGTTTAATCTCTACTTCCCATCAGTGAGTAATGTTCAGCTGCTTCCCGGAAAGCAGTGGCTCCGGAACACAAATACAGCAGATTCCCCACCTTCCTCCTCTCTGCCTTAGCTTTTTTATCTGAGCTGACATCATGTGGAACGGAACACCCCTTTGGTTAATTTGGGTCGGCTGTTTCAGCCTGGCTGTGTCCCCTCCCAGGATACTGCCCACTCCCAGCCCACTTGATGGGAGGAGGGGATGAGAGAATGTTAAAGAGACATCGTTGATGCTGTGCCAGTGCTGCTCAGCAGCAGACAAAACACTGGTGAGTTACCAACACCTTTCTAGCTACCAATGCAAAGCACAGCACTGTGAGGGCTGCTGTGGGGAAAACAAACTCCAGCTCAGCCAGAACCACTACATGTGACCAGCAAGTCGAGAGAGGTGATGCTCCTTCCCTACTCTGCCCTCATGAAAGCCCACCTGGAGAGCTGTGTCCAGCTCTGGGACCCCTGGCACAAGAAAGGCATGCACCTGTTGGGACAAGTGCAGGGGCGGCCCATGAACATGATCAGACCTCTTCTTGGAAATGTTCAAGGCCAGGTTGGATGTGATTTTGAGCTACCTGATCTAGTGGAAGCTGTCCTTGCCCATGGCAGAGGGATTGAGACTTGATGAGCTTTCCAACCCAAACTATTCTGTGATCCTATAAATCTGCTTACTTGCCTCTACTTAGACATATTCAGTATATCAATAGACTGAATTTTTATTTTAGGGTGATACTGGAGTCACTGGATCAATAGGCCCCAAAGGAGAAGCTGGCCCTATTGGGTCTCCTGGAAAACCTGGACCACCAGGACCTCCTGGGCCTCCTGGTCCCCCTGGGCCTCCTGGACCACCAGGACTAAGTTACAGCTTGGGATTTGAGGTATTTTGCTATTCTGAAGTTTGTTGTAACTATGGATGTATTTCCTCCAGAGGAAAAACAGTGTGATCACCTGTGTATTTCACAGGTATTTAAATCTGAATTGATGACAGAGTAATTTGTTGTAGATTGAAATTTGCTTAGGAGTGTAAATACAGAGACACATGTTGGTCATTTCTGACCTCGTGGTCTGTTCTACTGAAAACAAAAATGTTCTCTTAAAAAATAAAATTGCAGATACTTTTTCTACTTCTGAGGATAATACTTTCCTCACTTAAAAATATGAGATCAGGCAAGCTCAAGATGAGTTTTCCATATCATTTGAGAGAGAACTGTTCATTTGGATAATGTTGTTGGAGCAGAAAGGGGCTTTGCAGTAAAGAAAGGCAAGGGAAGAACACCCGGGTTCAAGAATTAGAGCTGCTGCATTAACACCTTTGTGAAGAGAGGCTAAGAAAGTGTCAATATCAGTATTCATATTTGTGTCTTCACTTTTTTTCCCTATTTTTTCATGCGTTTTTCAATTCTAATTTAGCTGTTTGGCTCAGCAAAGCCTTTCCAGAGTTCCAGAGTTATTTATGTCATAGGATATAATGAAGTTTGCACAGTAACTCAGGGCAGTCTCATCAGAGAAGTAAGAATGTTTGACCAAAACTAGTGGCCATCTGTAGAATGGCTGCAGTGAAGTGCTGCTGTTTAAAAGATACTGGTTTACTTACACATTTCTCTTAGTATCTACCCCAACTCGTTTCTATTTCTCTTTTCTTTACTCTACAGACACTTTGAGGTGTCACAGACGTGACCACTACTGCTAAGTTAGAGACCTAATTTTCTGTCTGATACCTGACTAAAGAATATTGTACTATATACACTACTGGTTAATAATCTCACTGATGTCAGTGAATTTCAGTGGACAAAAATCCGTCTAGCAGTTCACCAATTCTTTATTGCCAGCACTGAAATTGCTAGCAAGGAACAGCATGAAGTCTAAGCATACAAACAGTCCTTTGCCTTGTCTTAGGCACACTGCAAAGGCTGATACACAGTCTCCCCTTAATAAATATCTCCTTGTCTCAGAATGAGTTAAGGACCACTGGCAAGTCACATCTTCATCTCAGGCCTGGTCTGAGTTTTAGCCCAGAATGATGGCTTCTCTGACTTACAGTCATCTTCTGTGACCTGTGAGGGCCCATTACTTATGAGATTCTCCACTTTTCCCCATTCGCATTATGTGAGTAGAAGGCAACGTGCACTTGTTATATCACCAAAGAGTTCTTCTGAAATTAGGTGCTTAGGATCAAACTCTGCCGCTTTTGATACCTAAGTCTCAGAGCAGCAAACTTAGCAGATGAGCAGGAGAGACTGAAAACTGGGAGTCCCCACTTTTATGGAAGTAATCCCAGAAGGATCTGAGCTCTAACTGCAGTAACAGTATCTTGACTGGTTTCATCTTGAACTCTATCTAGTCCAAACAAAAGTGGCATGATTGTCGTTTTCCTGAGAGGAATACTACTTCGAACAGGCTTGCTAGCTGTAGCTGATCTTTTGGATGCCCACCCCTGCCATCTGTTGAGGCAGCACCGTGGTCTGCCAGTTTGTCAGGGTGACACTACCTTTTGGTTGGCAGTCTGTTTATTGCTGTAAGGCTGTTTCTGCAAAACACTCCTGTTAGCACTTGTTAGCATCTGTGATCAGCTATGTGCACAAACCAAATGGCATGGTGTTTGCTGGCACTTATGCTTGCCAAAAGAACAGTTTGAGCTGCAGAAGGTACCTGGTAAACCCATTAAAAACATGCAGATGTCAAAAGAGATGATGTGTTATATAAAGCAGACATCAAGCACCCTCTTAAAGGGAAAAGCAGACTAACACAGTGCAGTCAAGGGAAAGTACCCAGAAACAGTTCGTGGTTTACCCTAAGCAGTGAGTGTTTGGTTAAACAGGCCAAAGAGAATATGAGGAGATTTTCTGTTGGTATTTTGTACACTGATAGCTGCTGGAGGACCAGAATGAAAGTCTGAATAACATTAAATCAGTCTCAGGTGAAGATGCACAAAAGGTCTCTCACCTTGGTCCCCCAAAAGGAAGGACCTGATTTTAGCTGTGTATTCTTTCTGCTTCTTTTGCACTTGTGGAGCTGGCAGAAAAGGTCTGAAGAACAAGACCTCTCTTTTTCAGCGCAGTCAGGTCAGATGGTGTTATGGATACCTTTGGTGTTAAGCTGTCATTCAATAGTAGCTGAAGCTCATCTAATTAGTGTCTCACCCTTTCCCTTACACCATCTCCTGAGTGCATCAGAACTGTGCTAAGCTGGGCCATTTCAAGTCACTCACTGGCAGAAAGCTAAGGGGCCAGGAGTATGGGTCCTCTAAAGCTGACACAAGGACTTCTTGTTGCCAGGAGGTGCAGATTCCCTTTGCTCCCCTTCCTTCTCCCATACACAGACATTCATGGTACATGCCTGCCCTTCGCATGCACTAACAATCAGTATTCCATCAACTCTTCCACAGCCAATTTACTTTTCCAAAATTTTAGAGAACACCCCCAACCCCAAAGTAACATATTCTCTGACATTTTAGTCATCTAAAGTAAAGTAAGGGGATTCAACACACTATGCTGATGTTGCAAATGAAGGCTGCATGGCTGTGAGCAGGGAAGTGAAACAAAGAAAGATTAAGATTTTTCCCTTTTCAGAAAAAGGAAACAATTAAGCCAGCATAGCTGCAACTAAAATTGCAGCTAAAAGCAAGTGAACAGTTCCCTGCTGGCATGGTTCATCCAGATATTTTGAAGCACAGTCTGACAAGTTTAGACTAAGCACAAGCCAAGGAATAGTAACATGACAGGTGCTGGGCCTGAAACAAGTAATTATGGCAGCCTGCAATTTTATTTCTTTGCTGCTTTGCAACTGGCATCTCCTGCTTCTACCATGGATCTGGAATGTCATAGAACAATGAAAGCTGGAGGGAGGTTCCTGCTTTCTGTGTAGTTTCCTTTAAAACTGCTAAAAAATCTCCATGGAAAATATGGAGACTGCTCTCAAGGACTACCACTTCACAGAGACTTCTTTCTGAAGTCAGCAGAGGGGAATGGAAGTGGACAGTGGGCTGGAGCAGATGACCAATAATGAAAGTCTCAGAGAACTGAGCTTGCTTAGCCTGGAGAACCCTTAAACTTCATCTCTGGAAGGTTCCAAGGCCTGAGGTTGCAAAGCCCTAAACAACCTGATTGGAATTCAGTGTTGACACTGATTTTGGCAGGAAGTTGGGCCAGGCAGCCTCTGAGAGCCCTTTCAACACAATTAATTCTGCAATTTGATGGTGGAACCCTTTTTTTATGCTCAATTTCAGTAAGCAGTATTTTAGGCAGGAGTTCAACATTCAACTGTGAGAACTGGGAACAACCTATATTGGTGAAAAGTGATTGCTGTTCTTTACAAACTCTTTGCCAAGTTTTCCCTGCCGTATATCAGTCCTGGTAACCCTCACTAATCATTAGTGTTTCCATAGCTGGGTGGCGGAAAAATACTGCTTAAAAGTATACTTAAACACTTCTGCCTGATGCTCTTCAGCCTGAAGTGCTGGAACAATTGTGTCAAGTTGGCAAGACAGTGAAGGAAAAACAACAAGTTTTTATCACATTTGAGCAGAGCCTATCTCCAGAACATCATCCATTTGTCTCAGGAAAAAAGTTAATGAGGAAAGATAAAACTATTTGTGTTCAGTATTGTCATGGGTTGGTTCGAAACCGGGCAGAAACACCATTTAATGTAGCGGTTTCACATTCGCCTGCTCGCCTGCTCACACCAGGCGAGAGTGTAGTGTAGTGGTTTCATGAGAATAAGGATTAAGAGAAATGCCAAACAGGCCTAAACTTCAAAGATAAAAATAGTTTATTAACAAAAAACAACAGAATCAAAATCAACCCCCAGGTGGTTTCTTCTTCCTCCCCCCAGCCCCTCACCCATGATGGTTCCTTTCTCCCACCTCATTTATCTTCCTTTACCACCATCCTTCTCACCAACAACACAGAGAAACAAACTTAGAAAACCCCTGGTCAATTTACCACTCTTGAAATAGGCTTTCATCAGTCCAATTGGAAGAAGAGTCTCTCTTGTCTCACCATGGAGATTTTTTCCCACAAGAAGCATAAGTCTCTTGTAGAATCCATATCACTGTGAACTCCCGCCCAGAAAGGATATTAGTTCACATGTG